>JAOWAW010108636.1:0-14044 GCA_028565695.1 Nicola tetela
TTCTTCTTCTTCTTCTTCTTCTTCTTCTTCTTCTTCTTCTTCTTCTTCTTCTTCTTCTTCTTCTTCTTCTTCTATATGTGACCGCAGTGGTACAAAACTCCAGCTCTGTAATGTTTTAACTACAAAATCGTCCAAGACAAATAAGGATGGCACAGATAGCCCACTTTTCTTCTTGTTTTTCTCTGAGCAAATTTCATGCAATTGTGTCGTCTTTAATAGGCTTGTTTCTTACTTCTTTGCCTGCAAAGAACATTTCTCACCAAAACATATTTAGTACACGCACCAAGTAAATTAAGAAGTTTACTTTTTGTGTGTGGCAGACCGAAGTTGTCCCAAAAATTTATTAAGATCAAAGCTCATAAAATACCTGTGATTATCAGTATAGGCTAGAACTTTGTAAGCAGAGAGTTCATCCATGAAAGCACAGAAGACTTTTATTGATACTCACCGAACAGCAAGTGTTTGCAGCCGACCGGCGCCAAGAGCTCGAGCAGTTACAGATGACATTCCTAAGTTATTATGATAAGTCTTTTCAAGATACCTAACCAAAATCAAATCCACTTCTCTTCGGTTCACTTGGCGTACTCAGAATAATGTCTTTCGTCGAGAGGAGACAAAGTCCTTTTCTAATTTAGTATTCCTCTCTCTGTACGGTGACAGCCAGCTCGTTGCTGTTGATCGTTGAATGGACCGGTTGAATGCGCATGCTGATTCTTGCTGAATGTTTCTTTGGCTACATCATTGCATACATAGCCCACATATACATGATGACTCAGATCATGTCGACGCCCAACGTCAAAAATTGCCTGTAGATCTACATCAGTACATGCATGCATATGCATACCGGTATGTCAAAGGTTACGTATCCATGGTAATGAAAAATGGCGTCTGAATTCGAGGAAATGGTTTCTCTGCTTCCTTGTGCTTGTCTTCTAGTAAAACCTAAAGTTCACGACAGAGGGATGTTGAATTTGCTGATGATAAATCGTTTGCCAAGTTTTCACACATTCGTAGTGTTACGAGCCTTAGCACCACATCGTTACGCTTACGTTGGTTTGACGTTCGTCCTGTAGCGGGTGAGCCAAGTAATTCGTTTGTATAATCGAGACCCTATTTCCAGTAGTGCAGTCCTTATGCGAACCAGCAATGATGATGAGTAGATATTAGACGATTGCTAGCTGTCTAAGGAAGTGGATTCCGTTTGGCCAGAACAGATAAATAAACAGATGACGTTCCTTTTGGTAGTTTAAGACTCTTTATCCCTTGCGTGTTGCTGGGCTACTTGTGTTCACAATCTCTTCTGGTTGCTGTGGATGGAGTCAATGGATCCAGTTTTTCCCTCGTGGCCATTAGAGTTGGTGCGACCGAACTTCAAATTGCTCACCGAATCATGCAGCCCAGCAGAGCTGGCTAACGCTTTTTTTCAAGAAAATCTTCTGACATCTCGAGACATGAAGTTGCTTGAGCGTGATCTCAAAGTGAAAGCAAGGCTGGAGGAAGATGTCAACCGATGGCTACTTCTTGAGGTGTTTCCTTGCAAAGGTCCCGGTGCATTCGATCGGTTTATTCGAGTTTTATTACATGGTGAGCCATCACAACGAGCCATCGTTTCAAATTTAAAAATTCCAGATGAGTTTAAAAGTCAGATGGACCGACTGAAAGCATCTCTAGGTCAGGTGGCAAGCGGCGGAACTGTTTGCCCGGAGTCAGAGTTTTCTGATGAAAGAATCTCAACAGAACCTTTCGCTTGCACTGATAACTGACTCTATTGTTATCCCCACTCGGAGTTAAAACTTGGGCATTTTTTTTTCTGTTGGGAGGGGAGGGGCACAGTCAGTTGTGGATGTTGACCGGTTGGCACCCACAATGCTTCATTGACATGCACACTTTTATTTTATTTAGATTTCATGACGTGGCATTTCATTTTCACATTATAAAATAGCTAATACTCCCCAAGTATAAACATGGAAAATTGTTTTTACAGTTTATTATGCTTTCCTGCCAAAACTGATACACAGACTGGTAAGTCCCTTCAGAAACTGATACTACATATATGTACATATGTCCCTTTATCATGGCTGCGCTGCTGGCCTGCTCTCACCATCAGACATGCACTAAAGTCACTGGTAATTGTTTGGAAATTTATCAAGAAAGTTCAGGGGAAGAGCAATCAAGAGCTGCGATCATTGGCATTCACTCATCATCATGATAGTGCACCGAAAATTAAGATTGATGTCCTTGTACTGTTGTGCTGTGTGTGTGTGCAGCAGGTGTGCAACTTGCCTATGAAGTCATTCTTCACAAAAGAAAAGAATTGAAAGCACTTTTAATATGCTCACAAGTTTCTATCCAAGGCATGTACTTAGCACTGCTTGCAAAGCAGGGAGAAAGCACCATGGTGCTAAAAATAGCAAGCAATACTGTTATGAGCAATTTTTCAAAGAACAGAAAGCAATTTTTCAAAATGTTTCTGGTAAGAAATTTATTGAGAGCTTGGCAGCAATTTTGGCACATACCTAGTCACAAAGTGTTGACAAGCCACACCCAGTCAACTTATTACTGCCATTGTGCTTGTCCCTCAAATTACTCATGCCACTACAATATGGTAATGAAGGGCAGTTGTTGCTCACACTCTTTTCAACATGTTCTGTCTCTCTTTCTCTTTCCCTGTTTTTCAAATGTCTGCACTGAGAACTCATTCTAGATGAAGAAATTCATCTCACCTCATTTGAGGACAGCAAGAAGATGCATGTGGCAACTTGCTTTTCCTACCCATTGTGTATGCCCTAACTTCAAAAAAGCCAGATCAACATCCCATGTACATCCAGTGGCAAAATTAAAAACGTCCAGTAATAGACACACTAAAAAGAGCAGTTGTTTTCAGGGCTTAAATGTAGACTTAAACTGATGCCCTCAACAGTTAAACATGCTTTCCAATTGTCTGTCTTTCTATGATCATGCAAAAGAAAGATCATGTTGTCAGTTCAAGAACTTTGAACCTGCTGAAGGTGAAATATTGTCACTTAGTTTTCTTCCTTTAGCTGAACACTTGGCTATATGGACAGGGTGGGGGAGGGGGATTACAAAGTTCAATTTATAATGCTTACCAGGTAAACACCGCACTGAAAAGCGCAGTTCACAGCATGTCAAGATTCACATGTCTGGGGAACAAAATTCAATTACCTCATTTCTTTGAAAAATTGCTACCCTCAATTAATCCACACACCATCACGTTGTCAATTACAATAATCTCCACAGCAATTATTCTAAGAAATACACTACACTAAAATCTTCTCCACTGGTTTACAATAACTGCACAGTATGGACAGAGTGGCTTGATGCACCTCTGTGCCTTAGCATCTTCCAATTTACAATATATACATTGGTGTTTACAATATTTTCCCCTAAACTGATGCACCCAGTCATAAACCTTATTAATAGCATGTGAGCAGAACATCGTGTTGTCTGAAAATGCTGATGGTTTGAGTTAAGGTTCCTTCACAGTACACCAAAGAAACTGTAGGTTAGAGAAAGGCCCAAAGATAATGCAAATTTTCCCTTGCAGCATAACTCTCTGAGACTCTTTTTCTCCAGCTTCTTTTGACATAACAACCCATCCAACTTCTAAAATCAATGTTACCTTCAGCTCATCTATCTCCCTCCAGGCAGCTTTCTGTGCAGCTCAGTGTTTCTTTTTGGATATCTCAGCGGGCTTTTTGCCGCTAACCTGATAAACAGAGGCACTTATTAATGGCCTCCTTTGAGGCTTCTTGCGAGTCTCTCTCTCACACATACGCATGCTCTTCCACCTTGAACATTGTTTTAGTTTCAAGTTTCAGTCTTCACTAATGATAGGTGGAATTTGATTTGTACTGTGAGCACCATTTAATGTATTCAATGGAACACATGAGGTAATAATTATTCAGTGACAGTGAAAATGATGTGGAGTAATCTGCTTGGATGTCAGTTACGGCTTCTGCGTCTTTGGGGCAGTGGAACCTTGAATATGGTTCAAGACGAGCAGTGCCGTGTCCTCTTGCAACTTGCTGCGTCAAGTGGAGTGCTATACTGCAAACACTTGTGTGGCTATCGTAAACAAGGCTTTAGGTAAGTACCTGACCCAGAAGACACTACCACACTGATTCTCCTAACTGTTAGTTTTCAAATTTTGCAGCGTTTAAGGTACACTGGTATGGAAAAGCAAGGGGTCACTGTATCACCATTGACCACGATAGATATTAATACATTGTTTGTGCACACCTTAGTCAATCAGTTTGTGATTCTTGCATCAGAGACAGAGGAAGCCAAGTGTAAAGAGAAGTTGCATACTAGTACATAGATCTACCAGCATGTTGTACACACATACAGCATCAAGAAATGCTAGAACTGCCAATGTTGTATGATTTAGGTAGAATGCTCCGAGTCCATTTGTGCCCATCTTGTCACTTGACTCTTCTCCACAATGAACATAACAAACCAAATTCTGTTGCAACTACTGTGTTCGTGGAAATCATACACAAAGCATTCCAAACCCCTAGACCATTAAATTTAATGTACACAGAGTGCATACTTCTATTGCCGCAAACCCATTATCATTGCCCCGATACAGACACCAACAGTAGTGTTGGATCTAGTCTGAAGGTAGTAAGAAGCACACTGGCTTTCCTTATTATTTTGTAGCAGGACACATTCCAGACATAAAAATTCCCAGCACCTGACAGAACTTGCTCTCCTCTGTGACGAAACTCCAAGCAACACCATGAAGACCGCCGCTTTACACTCCGACCCAGATTATGTTGAAGGGACTAAGTAATCGGAGGAAAATCTGCAAAGATCTTCACTGAGTCTAAATTTTCGTCCTAATCCTTCAGTTTCGCCTTTTCTGATAGAACATCCTGGTACATCCACAAAGTTGGCACAAACAACCAACCCAGACTCTGCTGATTAGCAGGCAACCCATCACGAAACCCAGAGGGAAGGTCTTCCACGGAAAGCGACTAAGTACCGCAAAATTCTCAGCACCAATAGGCGCCGACGAGCACTGCATAAGAAATAGTATCATCTATTTCTCCAACATCACACACAGTAAAGCATGTGTCACTATTCCTTTTCTTGCATGTTTTTCAAATGCTCGCCGAGAGCCCCTAGCGCGTCTTTCTTGAACGCGGGATGGCGCAGCACTTGTTGAAACCTCTCAGTCTCGGACTGGATCTCTCTCTGGCGGTGTTTTCTCGTTTTTGTTTTTTGACTCGATGCCTTCACTTCTGGTGCCCGCGGCTGAGATGTCAGCAGCTCAACTTCATTAAGAGCATCTGACAACGGCATCATGTCACCCACAACGACCGTCTTCGACCGTTTTTCTGCTTCCAAAGCCCGTTGCTGTTGGCTGTGAATAGCACCCAGTTTCTTAAGCCAGTCATCCCGTCGCTGTCTACGCCTGTCTTTCTTTGAAAAGGGCTCACCGGAAAAGACACCTGATGCATAGACATTGTCATCGTCTCCATCATTAACTCGTTTGGCTGGTGCGTGGTATTTCGTCCTATCGCGTCGTACCTTCGGCATGGTAAAGCTACAACTTCTACACACAACCCACTTTGGTACTGACAAGTGGTTCTGCTCTGTTACACAAACGGACTACCGGTACATTGTATTATTACAGTTTCCAAGACCATGAACACCTCGATAACTTAACGAAGATTACACAACATGCGGTCAACAACTGCTTCAGCATCAACACCTGCTTCTCACCTCCGCTACCTAGTAGACTACATCTACTCTGAACGAACCCGGCGCCTAGCGTTTTCATCCCTGTCCCTTCACTATCATAGAACTTGCATTCTTTCGCCATCGCGCCATATTGTACGTCTCCATGACATTCCCAACCACGTGGCCCTAACGGAGGGCGAGTGCGCATGCTCCGTGGTCCTTCACTCATTCTGTCCTTTTGCTCGCGTTGTTTCGCTGAAGAACATGTCCAATTTTGATTCTCAGAACTCCGGGTAGGTGTTCTTGTTAATGAAAATTTCCTCTCTACTGTCGTGTGTTCACGAAGATAGACTTAAGTTGGATGTATCCTAAGGGACGGATTTGCTGGGTTTTCCGTGTCCTGCGTGAGGCAATTATTTTCTTTGTTCCAGTGTTCTTGTTGGACCCTTGTCGTGTTCTCTCTTCTTTGTGTTGTAGGTCAGGTGCTCCCCCGAACGGATGGGGCCCTGACTCCCATGAGGGAGCAGGGCCTAGTAATGAGCCTCGTCCAGCTGGCTCAGATGGACCGCCTGGCATGGAACCTGATGGCCAGATTGAGGTGATAACCTTCGTCGCTTGGCTGTATGCGTACACTTACCTGACGCCTTTAATGACTTAGCGTCTCACCATTGATGTCTGGAGTTAGGTTCTTGAGCGCGTCTTCCCAGTTGTTGCCCACTTACCATGGTTGGGCTTGACGTTTTTCATGGATTTTCCAAGCTGCGCATTCAGGAAGAGTAGCCGTTGTTGTAATGCTGTTCCCTTGTTCGAACTCTTCCACTTGCTTTCAGCTTGGAGTTATAATTCGTAGCTTGATACTCGTCCTTTGTACATGATTAGTAGCCTGTTTTCATGTGTCTTCCACTAGTAGTGGAAGAGGAAGACAGTCTTAACAGGCTTTCTTAGACACCTTGTACAAATTCTTCGATTTAAGCGAGTTGTGAGCGTGAACCCTTTTGTACTCGTCTAAGTTTATTCCGATTCTAGGCATTGTTGATTTCTACAATTTTGTGTCCATATGTGTTCTCGAAGACTACTCTTGCCCTTGCTGGCGAACAACATGGCTTTCCTCTGAAGTATACCCATCTCACCTGTCTGTGTTCCTTTTCGTTGTACTCTCATACAGTCGAACTGGGACCAAGTTGTGGAAACATTTGATGACATGACTCTAAAGGAGGACCTTCTCCGGGGTATTTATGCGTATGGGTAAGTGCTTTTGTGCTACATGTGCTGAATTTTGGAGATGCTACTTTGAGAAATCTTAGTGCTAACCAGTCTGTCCTTGCGTTGTCCTGTTGCAGTTTCGAGAAACCTTCTGCTATCCAACAGCGAGCTATCATTCCATGCTGCAGAGGTAAGATGTAACCGAATGGCCTAAGTTAACGCCGTTTTTGTTGCATTTCGTTCCTTCGTTTTAGCAGTTTCATTATGAGTTTCCGCCATACTACATCAGTCGGTTGGGCTCAGTGGTCGAAGTGTGGGAATTGCGGCCTATCTTTTTGTTGTAGATTGAAACAGCATTGCTTTCTGTGTGGAACTGGGATATGGTGGTCATACACTTCCTCCGTATGATCGATGTTTTTTTTTTTCCGACGCGTAGGTTTGGATGTGATCGCCCAAGCCCAGTCCGGTACAGGAAAAACGGCAACTTTCGCTATTGCTATTTTGCAACAGCTTGATCTGAGTTTGAGGGAGTGCCAGGCTCTTGTGCTCGCGCCGACCAGAGAATTGGCTCAACAGGCAAGTATAAGAACTAAATGGTCAATTGAGTTAGATCTACTAAATTGGTGTTTCACACAGCATCAGTAGAGACGTAATGGCTTTCTTCAAGTTCAGTTCTCAGCCCTGAAACAAAGTCTAGTACAGGTGTACCGTTAGCCAGTTTTCCATCCTTCACTACTCCATCTTTTGTCTTTCTTTCGACCATAGTTTCACGACGGTGGGACTGTTCCGAAATACTTGAGATAACCTGTCAGAACATGCACATAAGTTCCTGCTTATGTACTACTCGCACTGTTAATTGAAGAAACCAAATTCAACATGAAACGGGGGGCTCGGACTTGATATATTGTTTTCTGGGCTTTCCAACAGATCCAGAAGGTCATGATTGCTCTTGGAGACTACCAGCAAGCTCAGTGTCATGCCTGCATTGGTGGAACCAATGTGCGTGATGACATCCGTCGTCTTGAGCAGGGTGTCCATGTTGTGGTTGGAACACCAGGCCGTGTGTTTGACATGATTAACCGCCGTGCTCTCAGTAAGTGTTTTGTCCTTTGAGGGATAGCCTGTCCACTTTGTCTGTTATGTATAATCAGGAGGGAGCTTGTACAGTACGAGCCATACCTTGAATGTTTTTAAGTCTAATGTTTCATGAAGAATTCTCTGTCCTTTGTATTTCTGTATGGTCTGATGACCTGCAACGTGCGACTCATATTGCGATTATGTTATTTTGTTGATATTTTTTATTTGACAGATCCTAACAAAATCAAGATGTTTGTACTGGATGAGGCTGATGAGATGTTGTCTCGTGGTTTCAAGGATCAGATTTATGATGTCTTCAGAAATCTGCCCACATCCTCTCTGCAGGTTGGTTTGCACTCACTGTTGTTACATCATTAGTACATGGTCTTCCTTCATTTCTTTCCTTTGATGTTGGCCATTTGTGCTTAGATTGTAGTTGTGAAAACAGATGTTTGTGGATCAAAATCTGATTGGGACATGCATTTTAGCTGCAAAGAATATTTTTGTTGCCACGTATGTGTATTAATGTTGAATTGTTAATAATTCCAGTAGTTTATTACAGCGTCTCTGACCTTTGTCTTTCAGGTTATCCTTTTGTCTGCCACCATGCCAGCTGATGTGCTTGAAGTGACAACGCGGTTTATGCGTGAGCCTATTCGCATTTTGGTCAAGCAAGAAGAGCTCACACTGGAGGGTATCAAACAGTTCTATGTTAATGTGGAGCGAGAGGTGAGCGACTCAGGCTTGTGTTGCGCTGCGCATGTTCTTAAAAAAAAAAAAATTCTATATTTGTGGGTCTTTGTCTTGTGTTATGCTGTGCAAGTACTTAAAACAAGCTCCTCCTATTTGGCTGGCTTGTACAGTGTTGATTTATTTTGATGTTCTAGAGAAGTCATTACATTGGAAGCATACCATCATGCATTCTCTTTCTTTGTGCAGGAGTGGAAGCTTGAGACACTCTGTGATCTCTACGAGACACTTACAATCACACAGGCTGTCATCTTCTGCAACACCCGTCGGAAGGTCGATTGGCTGACACAGAAGATGCATGCCCGAGACTTTACAGTGTCATCTATGGTGAGTTCAAAGGAACATTCTCAGCTGTCTATAAATTGTTCGGCTCCAGGATCCTTGGTCTTTGCATAGGGTGAGATTTAATTGCTTCTCTACTTACTTTTCTCCATATGCAGCATGGAGACATGGAGCAGAAAGAGCGTGATGTGATCATGCGTGAATTCCGCTCTGGATCCAGCCGTGTGTTGATTACGACAGATTTATTGGTGAGTGAGTAAAAAAAAACATCATTGTAGGGATGTTGCTCTCTCTCTGTCTCTCTGTCTCTCTCTCTCTCTCTCTCTCTCTCTCTCTCTCTCACTTCTCTGTAGGAATCCACTATTGATACTTTTAATGTGCCTTCTTACAGGCCCGCGGCATTGACGTTCAGCAGGTTTCATTGGTCATCAACTATGACCTTCCAACCAACAGGGAGAACTACATTCACCGGTGTGTAAACTCGTACTGTATTTTGGAAAATTTCAGTGTCCATGTATTTTCAGATTTATTCTCTACTACCTAAATTAAATGTACACCTAAATGAGTAATCTACATGTCTGTAGAGCGCCTGTAGCATGGTGTACCAAAAATGAAGAGCCTTTGAATGCCCATCAGGCAAGGATTACCGAAAATATAACCCACCTTAAGTTTTCTGAAATTACATTATCCTGTTAAAGCATTAAAACATCTCAAATAATTTTTTGAATTTTCAGCTCAACTTTCACTCTAATTCACTCTTTTGTTTGCTTTATAGAATTGGTCGAGGTGGACGTTTTGGTCGTAAGGGTGTCGCCATCAACTTTGTGACCAATGAAGATGTTCGAACATTGCGTGACATTGAGACTTTCTACAACACACAAGTTGATGAGATGCCCTTGAATGTTGCCGACCTGATTTAAGTATTGGCTCTTTTGTCATCTGTTAAGGAGCTGTAGAGTTGGCGTCAGTTGCTCATGGATGTGCGGATGACCGTTTTTGACCGTGTCACAGGAGCACGAGCGGGTGTGCCAGAGAAGCAGTCATGTTCCTTAAACCTGTTTTTTTTTCTCCACTCTGGTTGTGGCCATAAGGCCATCTTTTTACCTGTTGTAACAGACCTGTTAACGCGTTCATCATGTATAAAGCTAAGAACAATAAAAATTGCAAAAAGTGGCTGGCAACACTTTGTACAAGATGATGAATACTTCTTTTGTGGGGGTTTTTGCCCTGGCATTTGCTTTAATTCAGTGTAACTACCCATTAAAAGATGGGAATTTCTTCTGTCAGGGTATGAAAGTAAAAACTTAAAAAAAAAACTGGGATAACATCAGAAGCAGTCATCTTGAACTATGGGTTAAAGGTTTACTAAACACAGTTGCGTTTTACAGGCTAAGGGTGGAATACGATGTAGTGTGTATGGATAGAAATTGACTATCAAGAGCTGAATCATTGGGTGTCTGATTATGCACTCATATTTTCATTAAAATCACTAACCTCACTACAGTTTGATTCCGATTTTGGGAGACTGAATGAAGGCATCTGAGTTGCTGAGGGATTTTATTTTATTTTTATTTATTTCATTCTTTGCATCTCAGACTGGCAGGCATGTGGCCACCTATGGGCTTTTCAAAGTAGGTAGGCCTACTTTGGAGGGGTCCTGGCACATGCATAAGGCTATTGCGGAGGTCAGGGACACTACCCTCTGATGCTGAATTCGAAGCAAATGTAGAAATTACACATGGTGGTTGTGCTACAGAAAGGGCCGATAAGGCCTCTGAATACACATCACTGTTGTGTGTAGTGTACCTAAAAATAAGGTGAAATTGCTATATTTAGTCATGCTGAAGAACCCTTAGCCTGGGGTAGTAAAGCTAGGATCAACACTGATGCAGCTTGTCGCTTTCAAGAGACTCTCTAGATTGTGACTCCCACCATAGTTTCCCGCTTGGAGGAAATTTTTCCAGTTAGTTGAAGGCTATTTTACCATAGGGCAACATTGTGACTGCTATAATCTAGATTATATGGTCATTAAGAATGCATGTAGATTGCCAGTGTTTACTACCCAGCTGGAACGGTGAAAGTGTTATTTTTAGCAATTACACAATTCACATGGGCCCCATTAGAACAGTTTAAAAGGTTATCGAAAAGCTGAGCCTTATGAAAAGATTGATCATTCTCCTGCATGGCAAGAAGTGGCTTTCTTGAGATTTTAACAAGGCTCAACACAGTTTCAACTGTGCATCCAAATGCTGCCTGAGCTTTATATCCAAAATGTCATTCACTCTCGCTTGTGGGTGGGTTGATCTAGAATTATATTTTCTGTAAAAAAAGTAGCAAACTTTGAACAGCTACAACTTGAAATCGAAGTCTGTAACCCTCTGTTATTTCTTTTTAATATTTGATAATTAAAAGCCTTTTGAAGGTGTCCACACAAAGAAATAGGACAGTTAACATCTAGAAAAAAACTGTTGAACCTCTTTAAAAGTGGCTTGCACTTGATTGGTCAAATCATTTAGAGTGGAACATTACGTCTGGCGGAAGTTTAAAATGTGGAAGATGCTGGCCAGCTGTGTTACTTGTGAAATTTGTACCATGTATGTAGCTACAATGATTTTTCATTATTGTAATTGTTGGAATATAAGGTGCAGTTTTAACGCAAACATTTCCCCAAAAGTCACCCTACATCTAATACACTGAATGTGCTACACTATAGGGTTAAACATGATTATGCAGCGTTGGAGTCAGGAAATACTGGGGGTGCAGCTTAGACCCCGTTGCAGCTTATATTCCAACAATTATGGTCGTCTTTTTGACATCGAAACCATCTGTTGAAGTTGCGCTGAAGATGACATGCAGTGATCCTCTTCCTGAAAGGTATGTACGCCTACACCTTGCACGAGTGAGGCTTTGGTTCACATGCTGTAATTAAGTACAAGTATAGCATGCTGTGATTTTATGGTCTTGCACACTCCTACCGTCTCCTCCAAAATACTCCAGTGCATGAATTCCTTACAATGCTCAATTAAGAACTAGTTGAAACGTTGCCAACACTTTAATTCCAGTAGCTGGAGGTGTAATTTTCTCTGACCTTCAGTGGCACAAAAACACTTCTCAGTAGTATATTATTAGCTTAAATCAGTAGTGATCTGAAAATACTAATGTTTTCAGTACCAAAGGACCCCTCACACTTGGTTTCAGTAGCAATTTAGAAAAACAAGGTAGTCTGAGATAGACTTAACCAGAAGCACATGCCTTAATAGTCCAAGGACCTTACCTTTGTTTGCTTGTGCGTGCATATGATTTTTTGCAGGACAAGCATGAGTTTTATGGGGGGTTTTTCTTACTAAAATTTTCACATTTTGTCTAACTACCACAAAATCAAAAACAATCACTTTTTCAGTATAGATTGTTGATTTCGCTGTACTCAACACTTCAATTTTATTTGGTATAGTTGGCAACACTGCAGCTGTGTTTAATAAGGAGAACCATAAGTGATCCTCTATTTAGCATTCTGCAAACACGTGTAATGTCATGATCAAGATGATGTAGGTCATCCGCAGGTTCGCCTCTTTCTGCACTTCAGTACCACACAGGATGCCAAGTACACAGCAGCGCTAAGCTCACTGATCGCTGCAACCTGGCAACACTACTGCTATTCTTCGCAGTGCTTCATCTGCATCTGTGTGGGCATGTGCAACATGCCACAATATTGGTTGTTTTATAACTTGCAGAATTGTTCACTGACAAGTACATGCACTTGCATGCCCCTGTGCACACACACACACACACACAACACACACACACACATACACACACACACACACACACACACACACACACACACAGCCCAGAGCTCTGTGAGATTGTGCCATCTTCCCAAACACAAATTGCCAAATGCATGTACCTAAGTTGTGTGAGTTTATTGCTCTTCTGTCTTTGTTCCGGTGGAATAATTGTGAAAATTCCAAATAAGAAAACTAAGCACGGTCACTAAATTTAGTCATCTAGTAATACAGCACAACAGCCTGGTGACAGGTCAAGAAAATCAGGTATACCAAAATGTAGTATTTTTCACGCTGTAGTGCACTTCAAGCATGTCTTATATGTGGAGAATATGACAGATAGTGTGTGAGTACATGTTTTCATGTACATTACATGTTTCTTCATGGATCACCTTAACCAAAAGTGGGTCACCTTGTCCCCAACACAATGCTATCTCATCTTCTTCAATGCCTTCTCTGTAGATGGTTCCCAGCGTGCCTCTGTTCGTATGATGAAGTAGAGGTCAGCGAAAAAGACTATCATTGCAGCAAATAGGCCAACTGACATTTGCTGCAGATGCCATCAGCAAAAACAAAACGTAAATGTGAGAAAATCAACAATGGTCCGCTTCAGAGTGTACACCTTCGAATATGGAATATGGAATTACAATTCTTGTAAAACCGCAATAAAAGAGATAGCATAACCAGGACACTCTTGAGAGCCCATGCATATGCAACACACAGCTATCAGCCTGCATGAATGCCGTGTGTATGCATGAAACTTTACACATTTGGACAACAATCCAATATAGGTTCAAACTAGGAATCATCTTTGCAACTAGCACTGGCATATATGGCTGTGAGTTAAAGAGCAATGTGTTCGGTGGCTATACCTTTCATTCCATACACGCCAAACAATTCAACATCACATACTACTATGATATAAGTCTCCTTATTAAAATAATACACCTGTGCAGTTAGAGATGTCTTCTGGTGATCGCCAAATAAAGTATAAATGACTACTGCTATCAGAATGATATTTCTTACTTTCCAAACATGCAGCTGAAAAATGTAATATTTTGAAGAAAACAAAGGTGAGAGGATGTTTTATGGGTGATGAGAGAATGTATCAACGACAGCAAGACGAGGGAAAGAGATGGAGAATGAGAGACTGGAAATGACAGACACAGAGAGAGGGAGAGAGAGAGAGAGAGAGAGAGAGAGAGAGAGAGAGAGAGAGAGAGAGAGAGAGAGAGAGAGAGAGA
>JAOWAW010108647.1:5495-25632 GCA_028565695.1 Nicola tetela
CCCCCCCCCCCCCCCCCCCCCCCCCCACACACACACACACACACACACACACACAATGTCTAGTACTTTTGTAACTGGCACTCAGTTACTCATTACATACAAACCTGTGTACATGTACTTAATAAGCATAGGTAATATTACTGCTTACCAGCTTGAAATAGTATTCACATACTCAGCATACTCGTTTCAGCCCTGGTATTTATTGCGGACAGAATACATATTTACGTAGGCATATGCTACCCTAGTACTCCGTAGATCTACATGTGCAGTGGAATTATCGCTGCAGTACAGTATGGCACGCATGAAATGCATGTGGATGCAGCAACTTAACTCAGAACTGTGAAGCCGGATCTCAAGTTCAAGCAGACTGCTCTTGTACCTGTCAGCTAATTTAATACCAAGCATAGAGGAAAATTACCTCCAAACATCAAAGTCTATTGTCATTTCAACACTAACAAAGATTTTAAAGTCAGCCATGCTAGTGTGCTGACTACAGGCCTCTAGCAGATGTGACTGCTTGCTTTCATCACCTTTGGAGTGTTGTTGAATGGAGCAATCCCTTTTCCCCTCATGCTCTCATTATCACCAGGCACACCACAGCTGCAGACAGGGGAAAGACCCAATGTCTTGAAGAAGAGAGAAGAAATCGGACAGCTTCGAGAGAAGGAGCATGTGCTTGGACAAGAAAAATGGTGCCCTAACAATACAAAATGGTGCCCATAGCAACCAAACCCATTTAAGGAAGATGGCATCTGTATGTTATCACTAATTAAATTACAGAAGTTGGCTGCAGGTTGACTGATGAAGTCTCATGCTCAGGCTTCTTATGAAATTCTTTCAGCTTTCGTCTAGTCATGCTACTTTCTTTGAGTCTTACAACCAAGCAGCACAGGAAGGCACAAACCCCTTCTAATTCTAGAGCTAGGTGGTACTGGTTCATCACTTGGTATGTGATATGCATAACATACAGGGGGCTTGGGTGGTATCTGATCTTAGCTGGTAAAGGTGCTACTATACCTAGCTATATATGGTCCTATTGTACATCTGTGCTTTGTATTTCATTTTGTGTACCATGGGGGCAGGGGCAGCAATGAAATCTCATCAATGTTGAAGACGCTGCGCTATAGCCCACCCAGGCTTGTATGTTGTTAACAACACTACTGGTGCTAGCGATGTCATGTTACATGGAATTTGACTCTGCTTCATCTTGAAGTTCACTCAGGGAGATACTACAATGGTCTGGATAAAGCTGTATATTTGCTGGAACTAGCAGAGGAGCTGTAATCAATGATATGTGACTGTTGTTCAGCTATGCATTGGAATCACACTCCGGGCCCACTGTTCCATGACATCACTCATCATTAAATCGTGTGCTCCAACCTCAGAAGCAAACATCCAAAGTTTGCTCAGAAAGATCAGTTATACAGTGTAGAGTAATCCACTCTGAATAAGATCTTCTGGCATGCTAATCTTTTTTTTATTTTTTTTTTTACTAACCTGTGTGTGGCCAGACTCTGCAACCAACATGTTCATGAAACAGGTTGTACAGTCAAACTTGGGAATTGCAGACACCCAAGGGACTGAGGCTAGCTGTCCTTAAGTTACAGGTGTCCTTAATTCCCAGGTGCACTCACTTCTACACAATATATACCCCATTTTGATCAGTATGATGTAGGGAAACAATATATTAGCTTCTTTTGTGCTATACAGTACGTGTACATGTATTATGTGTTAAAGCAGACATAATCTTGCTTTGCTGCTGACTGCTTCTGGATAATGTTTTCTCCAACTTGCTGCACACGGCTGACATCTCAGTGAAGAGGTTGGAGTTATCCCGCTCCATGGCAAAAAGCTTTAGCTGTGTTGCATAGTGGAGAGCCTGTTGGTAGGTAGACACCAACTGAGCCACTGGAGGCTCCACTTCTTCAACATCATCCGGATCCTTTCCTTCAGCACTGGGGCTGTCAGGACAAGAAGGCGCCATGGCTTCCACCACCAAAAAGCGTACACTGCATAAGATAACACATCTGGGCCTTCAGGCCAAAAATTGCCCAGAAGTGCAGCCAGCGCCATGCGATCTACACGCATATGATGAAAACTCTGGAAGTGAAAATTCAAACCACAAGCCTGTCCGTATTTCCCAGGTTCAAATCTGTATAAAATGACCTTGGGCACTCTGGACATGCCTGCATTTTGTAATTCACAGGTGGCCATATTTCTGAGTGTCTGTGTGCATCAAAACACACACACAAAATCGAAGGGACTATAACAAGCTGTCTGCATTTTAGAGGTGTCCACTTTTCTCAGGTGTCTGCAAGGACAGGTTCAACTGTAGACACTAAAGACTGTGCGCATGTGCTTATTTTTCTGAAAATAAAAGAAACTCACTCTGGGAGTCATTTCAAAAAATAGTCATTATGGCTCAACAAGGAGAAAAATCAGTGTGCAAGATGGTTCAGCCAACTACTGTATCAATAGACAATGCTAGCACAGAGTTTAAGTTTTAGATTCGTAAACCATTTTTTATTGATTATTCATGTTGACAAAGAAGAATTGACCTGCCTGATTGTTATAACCAGAGATGGCCTCTACCAAGGATGATGAGCAACTTAAGTTGAAAATGGCGTGTCAGACAGGTGATGTGGAGACAGTTCAACAAATCCTATCACTTCATCCTCACCTAGCTAAGGTGAAAGTTTTTGATGATACAGTAAGTCCTCAATGAAATATGCTGTTGAATAACTAGCACAGGTTGCCCAAGTCTTTGAGTATGCACACAGCTGCTAACTTCCAATACTACTATACAAGTAACGGTTCAGTTAATTATTATAGTCTAACACTTCCACTGCCTGTGGTACTTACATGTATATCTGCAATTCTGTTTGCATCATTGTGTTTCTTTTTTTTGGGGGGGGGGGGCAGTCATGGCAATTCATCCAGTGTTCGTTGCCACTTTTGTGCTTCTCAAGAGAGTGTTTTGTGTGTTTTCTTTTCAGTTGTATCAGATACCTTTACATCTTGCTGCCTCTAATGGTCACAGGGACATCTGTCGTATTTTAGTGGAAAAAGGGGCAGTGTTGGATGCTAGAGACAAAGTAAGTAATCTGTTTATTGCTAATTGGATTGGCAAGACATCTTTAAGTTCTTGTGGATTAAGGTACATGTTATAATTTGAATATGCCCCCCCCTCCCTCTGTGGTCAGCAAGTTTAGTGCTGTGCATTTTTCTGCCAATGACAGACTTTTCAAGAGTTTTATTTTTTCCCTGTTCAGTTAAGTTGCACACCTTTACACCTTGCTGCCCGTAAGGGTCACAGTGATGTCTGCCATTTTTTAGTGGAGAAAGGAGCAGAGGTGAATGTGACAGATGTGGTAAGTAATCTGTTAATTGTTAATGCAGTGGTAAGGCAGGAAGGCTTGTAATGTTTAGGTCCTACAGTTAGAGGCAATGTGAAGTAATGAAAATAATATCTGGTGTGATTTCGCTCCCAGGTGAAGGAGTGTGTTTCCTGAACTTCAAGTGGGAAGTTGATGATGACATTGGTTTCGTATTTTCTTTTTTTCATCACCCATCTCAAATCACCAATATCATTTTAAGAGGTCACCCTCTGCCTTCATTGCCCTCCAATCTGCTGAGCTCTAGCAGCAAAACACCAACACAGACACCATTCCAAGAGTGAGACAGTACCATCACCATGACCCTCTAGCTGATACATCCACGTGTACAGTGCAATGTGTACAGTGCAATGCGTACAATGTAATGTGTGCAATGCAATGCATCCAAGAGCAATTTCCATTGACATACCCCGCATGTGAAAGACCTGCTCCCTGTGGTAGTTCCACGGCCTCCATCACCCAACCGGCCTCCTGGCCTTTCAGGCCCACTAAAGGTCATCAGATTGTTCACGCTGTATCATGGTTCCGTTGCACTTGAAATGCTGCACCATTCCAATTGCCCTCAGAATCAGATACACAGGTGGAGCAGCCCACACATTCTCCCCATCCCATGACATTGTAAAGGCATCTAAACCAGGACGTCCTACATTCCACCATCGTGAGTAGAACCTAGGCAGCTGATTATTGTCAGTTTGCACAAAGTAGGCTACCTTGTACGTGTGCAGGCCATACCTTAAATCTACTCCCTACTAAGCATCCCACCATTGTCAACCAACAGGTGTAAATACTCGTCTGCCAGCTTATGATCTGCTCCTGGCAGCCACAGTAGTCACATGTGTCTGTTCCTCCTTGCAGAATTTGAACACCTTCTACGCCTCTATGTGAAGACATTAACATATACTACTCTCTTGCAATATGTGAAACAGCTGCCTGACTATCCATCCTGATGGTATGCACCATACAGACAACATGGTATCTGAAAAGCTGCCGATGTATGCCTGGCTGCTTTGAGCTCCCTGCACGTAGAGCTCCTTAGGTATTCTTCAGCTGACCACTCACTGTGAGCTACCGGCCCTTGTACGTGTCCCTACCCACCTGAACCCTTGCGCTGAAATGTAACCCGCAAATTATTTGGTTGTATTATTGAGTGGATATATTTTTTTGCTACATATTTGAAAGGATAGCAATTATTTTGAAAACAAACATGTCTCAATTTATTCAAGTATGTCAATGTTTTTCATTGCGATTCATGATCACAGCAAATTGGTTTAAACTTTGTTTAACTTGGAACAGTACGTTCTGTGATGCATAATTGGAAGTTGCCTGTCTGCATTGTTTGAGTGTTTGGTCATCAGACTGAGAGGCTTGTCCTTTTTAAGGTTTAATGGAGAAACCCTCCAGAAACTTCTAAGCAAGCACACTATTGATCAACCAGTGTAGCACTGTGACCATCTCATATGCTGGATAGACGTTATCAAAACAGGTCTGTTAGCTTCACATTTTATTCTGCTGCTGCAAAACATCTCAAGAGAAAGTTTTCTGTTTAATCTGCAGCAGGATCGCTCACCTTTACACCGTGCTGCCACTAGTGGTCACAGTGATGTCTGTCGTTTTTTAGTGGAAAGGGGGGCAGCATTGGAGGCTGGAGATGATGTAAGCCAATTCATTTATTGCCATTTGAATCGACAAGGCAGCTTGACTGAGTTTCCTGAATTTGCAGTGGGAAATTGATAACATTGTTTTCATATTTTTGGAGGGTTTAAGGTGTGAACTAAAGTCACAGGCAGCATTCTTATGGTCAGAGCTTGAAACTTAGCACTGCAACAAATAATTGGAAAATAAATAGTTATTTTCATGATCAGATAAAAGAGATTGCCATGAGAATTGTCAAATGTAAGTGTTAGGATGTCCCTGTGTGGCGGTGGCTTAGCTGATTTTTGCCAAACCTAGGCAGCCTGGCAGGATAAATATGTTGTTGATGCATTTGATTTCACCCTGGTTACATGTATAGTTATAAATAAGTCATCAGATTTTAAGGTCAATTCCCACTACCTTGAACTTGCAACAGATTATATTGCGGTACAAATACAACTGACCATGACCTTTCAACAAGTGACTGGAGAGGTTGAACAGTTATGTTATTTAAAGTAGGTCAACCCAGTTATGATATACTATGGCAGGGCCTGTAAATGAATTTATATGCCCTGTAGGCTCTTCCATAATGACTGGGTCGAGCCACCTTAAGCACTGGTACAAGGCTGTTCAGATGGAAAACCAAAACTAGCTCAGGTTTTGATGTGAATGATGAAGTGAAAATCAGAACATTGGCAGAGAAGAGGTAGATGACAACCTCTCTACCTCATCTTGAGAAGACATGGTCACTTGTCATGCACTGAGAGATGAGGTGGAAAGGAGATTATAACACAGAGAGCAGACATCAATGTCATGGAAGGGAGGAAAATTGGTCTTGTAACAATCTTTCTAACACATACAAACAGCAGTGAAAACTTGCCAAAGGGAGAAACAGAAAAAGAACACTGCTCTGGAAGAGGACTTAATCATGATGGAAGCCAGAGAATGGAAATGCACCAGTGAATATTTTGCCACATCTGAGTGCATGCTTGTGCCCAGAAAATTATTTCTCGCCTAACTTGTCACTTAAGCTCCGGAACCTTTGAAAAACAGAAACAGCCTTGTTGCAGTTGCATGCTACCATATGCACATGGCATCTTTGTATATATTCGTGAGGGAATGTCATTGCCCTTTTCAGACTCATAGGAACTGGAGAGGGTGCCTGCAACAATTATTAGTGTAAATCCAGGTGTGTGTGTGTGAGAGGTCCATGTGTTTGTTCAATTTGGCATGATCTCAAAAAAAAGTTCACAGACTGTGCAGTGTTTAGAGACTGCCTGATTGGGATTTCATAATGACCAGCATCTCAGTTTATTTTCAGCTTTACCTTCGTCCACTCTCTGCTAAGTTTTTAGCTGCTTTCTGAATTTTATCTGTGGTGAAATTCTCTGGCATTGATTGGTTCTATGGGCATCAAGTATGACATTGGCAGCTGGATTTGGTCTAGATGACGTGTCTAGACACATCAATATATGATGCAATGGTACGCTGTAAACCTATCTACCCCATATACTTTACAGCCACTGAACATACTCTAGCTGTCATCAAGTCAAGTCCTGGAGCTTAGTGCAGAGCAGTGTATGGTACCTTGTGAGCTGTAAAGTGTGTTTCTCAGCCCTAAATGCCTAATGGTGGGTGAAGTGTCTTAATATACCCTTACTGTCACGGTCATGTACAGGTACAGAATTTCAAACATCTTTTGTCAAAGGGAGGGAGGGAGAGAGAGAGCAATACTTGTTCTTTTCTCACCAGACAACCCAATTAACTAAGTGTGACATGAAGATTTATTGTGATGATGCAACTTCTTCAGGTAAAACCTTCCAAACAAAACAACTGATGGTCATCTACCAATAAACACCAAAGCAAGGCTTGTAACATAATAGGCACATTGTCATGCCACACTAGTTTATTGCATTGACATTTGGAGAATAACAACAAAAAATTGCTCTCAGCATGACAACCTGGTCCATGTATTTGAAGTTGTATCTTTTGTCATGTTTCTTGCTGTGCAGCGTCAGCAGACACCCCTCTACTGTGCTGCATCATTTGGCCACAGAGAAGCATGTTATGTTCTTGTGGAGAAAGGGGCAATGTTGAATGCTTTCAACAGGGTAAGTTTTCATTTCCAGTAGAAACATACTGCAAGGGTTTCTTTATGATTATGAATCACAGAGAGATTTCTTATTCACTGCAGTGTTCTCTTCTGCATATTCTGCATGTCCTCAAACCACATCCAGACAGGACATGACCAGGTTTCTGAGTACTTTTATTAGGATCAAGGGAGGGAGAGAAGAACCCTAAAATGTCTATTCTTTCTGCAAACCACCAGCCAAACTCTTTCTTTCAACAATCACTTGTGCACACAAAACAATCAGGTTGGCAAAATGGTGACTTACAATGTATCAGCATGTAACCTAGCAACAATAATTAAGGTAGCTGAGTCATGTTACAACCAAAGCATATTTCATAACATGCACCATTGCTGTCCTCTTTTCTTTGCCTTCTGTAACCATAGCTCTGCCCGCATTGTTATCACAGACTGGATCCACTCAGAACAATTGACACTTTTAGCCACATGTTTTAGGTCTATCAGTCACTCTACCGTGAGGACCTGCAGATCCACTGACTATTGTGCTCTGCTACGATGAAGTATATTTATTGGCAGTAGACATTCAGGGAATTTTTCCTAGGTGCAAACAGTGTCATAAGAACAAAGGAAATCCACTTTGATGACTTCCTGCTTTACACCTTCACTAGCAGAGATACCCATGCTTTGCATGTATTTTGGTTCGTGATACTCCATGATTTCCTTGCCTTATGTTGCAGACTATGCTACCTGTGCTTCACATGGACTGTTGTGACTCAATCAAGCAGAGCTGGCCTTGTATGTGTGCTTTTGCATGGGTTGTATCATGATATCGTTAGCACGGTCAGCAAAGCTACCGGTGCTTTTTCAGGAAAGCGCAACAGCAGGGCCAGCGCATGGAGCATGAAACTGCACATAGGCTTGAGTGGGACAGGCACGAGGGCCAGCGCAAGCATAGACACAATAGACCGAAGTTTGTCACAATCGGTGGGGTACGTAGCCTAACACAATAGCATATCTACCAATCATCATACCCCACTGATCATAGCAGAAGTGCACAATTTTCTTGTGGTTTGGAGCTGGGCACAGTACACAGGGTACATTGGCATTGTAAGCAATGTTGGGGCTGCTGTGAGAATCAAGGGCAATAGAGATCGATTTGTCTCTAAAATCCTTTGGTGCACTCCTCAGCCAGAACAATGGTCACAGTGAAAGTTTTGTGGCAATCCATCAAGTTGTTCCGAAGTTATTTGTGGACACATGCATCTTCACCAATAGATATTGGATTTTAGTAGTAGTCAGAGAAAGGTTCTGCAATCCTTTGTGTACAATGAATGCTGATTAGCAAAAGATCTGAGTGTACAATTTGTCATTGTTTTGATACAAGGTGTGCGGATGAACAGGCAGGACTGCCAGAGGATCAAGTCACTTACAGTGCTCCATTTAGTGTTTATGGTGTGCTCCATATAGTGTTTGGGGTGTAGGCAAATATGATGCCTTGCCAAGAGAGTAGGATGCCTTGTCTCAATGTCAACACAGTTCTCACCAGATGTCCAGTCATTCACTAACCTGTATGACCCCATCACTGTCTAACACTGGTTGAAAGGAGAACAGTTTAGAACTCTTTGGCAGTGCTGATCCTCTTTCTAGAGCTGCAACTCTGCAGAAAGGCATTATAACTGTACTGCTTAAACATCTGGATTATGGCTGCCTTTACAGCACATCTGGTCCAGTGGTCAGCTGCTTGGATTCTAGCTAACAATACACTGAGTGACTCCCACTAGCTGTGACTATCTTGAAAACTGAGTCCACCAATGATCTTTGAATCAATCATTGGAATCAACGGCGAGTGGTCAACAATCAACTCAAATGTTGTAGCTGACAGGAAATTGCTAGTGTTGTGCATGGTTCACATGACCACCAAAAGCCCGATCTATTCAGCTGAATAGTGTGACTCTGATTCCAAGATACGTCTTGCCCAAATGCTATTGGCCTGTAGCTGGCAAAGCCTCACTCCTAGACCACACAATCGAGCAACACCTGTTTCCAGGCGTAGTTGACCCTTCGGATTAAAACTAGCAAGGATGTGGGTGTAGCTGAGCTCCACAAGAACCCTAACAAGCTGCTTGCTGCAAGGTAGCCCACACAGACTCCATGCGTGGTGAAAGGAGAGATGAGATGGGTGCTATGAGATATGTGAGATAAGATGAAAAGGACTCAAACTGTTGCACAAGGCCACAGAAAGCTCTGACATCAGTTCAACTGGTGGGACATGGAGAATTCTAAAGGGCCGAAATGAGGTGGTCTTTGACTGTGTAGCCCTGCTCTGACACCTTGTATCTGCAGTAGCTGATGCTAGACTAGGCAAGGACAAACTTGCAGGGATAGTAATGCCATGTTCTGCAGATTGTTGCAGCACTGCAGGTATATGCACTCACATAATGTTCTCCTCAAAGTCTGAGGCGTATAGGAGGACTTCTCGTTTTTCAGCTTGTTTAATTCCCTCTGCTTGTTTGTTCATTATTTCATATTCTCTCTGAGTATTGTCTCAGTGGTAGCAATGGAGTTGTGGCAACCGAGAAGGGAACATTAACTTCCTGGTTGAAGGGAGAAAGCCTCGACAAATAGTTACAAAGGATTTTCACTTCAGGCTGATTAACATAATTGTTTTGTTTTCATGATTAGAGTGGAGAAACACCTGTAGACGTTGCTGCAAGAAAGGGTCGCAATCCTGAGTTGGCAAAGGATTTACCAGTAAGTTTACAAGTGCATAAATGTACTTCAACTCACACACTTTTGGCAGTCTTGAGGCTTGGAGCAAGCACCGTGGGTGTGACTATATATATCAGTTGTAGAAAAAAAAGGAGGAGAGATTGTGTTGTTGGAGCCACAGACACATTTCTGTGCTAAATGTATGACACTTATATGCACTTTTAGGTTTTGATTTATCTCAGCGCTCAATCTAGCATGGGCATATATTTCCAAACCTAATGAAGGTGGGGTAATTGAGAGGGGCGACTATTTTTGTGATATGGGTGGCTCTTCACACAAATATCATGTGGCTATTTGCTAATTATTCAGCCGAGTTTGTGTTAGGTTCTACTTTTGTCAACACAGTTTTTTTTGTCTGTCTATCAATGTTTAGGCACTTCCAACAATCATTCTGTTCAAAATGGGAGGTATGAAACCGAACTGTGTTGTGCTACGACTGGCAGGTCCACCAGGTGCAGGCAAATCAACTCTCACTGATACACTCCGCACTGGTTGGTGGGCAGGGCTATTTCGGTGGTGGTGGGAAAGCCAAGAAGATGAAGGTGCTGATGATGCTCACCAGAGAACCAAGGGAATGCGCTGCGAACGATTTACTGACGAAAAGTCAGCATCCTTCATGATAATGGATCTCGGTGGTCATCATGAGTTCTTTGCCAGTCACCAAGCTCTCATTTCTGTAGAGGAGACACCTGCTATCAATTGCATTGTGTTGTCTGCATTAATGGAGAAGGCTAAGCTGGAGTTAGAAGCCAAGAAATGGGCAAGTTTTTATGCATGCAGGGTTCGTCCTGGCACTCCTCTCGTACCACTTCTATTCATCATGACACGCAATGACAAGGTTGCTCCTTTGCACCAGAAGAATGTCAATCATATCTTCCATGTGGTAAAGGCTACCTTTGAGAGCTATTTTGAGTTTCCTTATCCACCATTTTATGTTGACGCACGGAAATCATGGAACCAACCTATGAAGAGGCTACGTGGTGAATTGCATAAGCTCCAAGAGCAAGTGCTCAAGGTAGATCCAAATAAAGGCTCACCTTTTGCTGTGTGGTAGGGCAAGCAGTATCAATGTCCATACTTTAACGTATTGTGACAGAGAATTCTCAGTTCAAATGGTGTATAATCATGCATTAGTGCCAAAGAGTGCAGGAAGATGATCGGTTCTGTGAATTTTTTTGTTTATCTAGGCTGCTTCTCTTCAGCCATCTGTCTGCCAACTGATAGAAAACATCCTTCCGTCTGCTGCTGCTCTGTTAGCCTACAAGCCTCTGGTTACCAAGGACAAGTTTCTGGAGGTTATGGTAGATGTGCTGGAAAGGAGTAAATCACTGCAAGAGAAGTTTGACTCACAGACCGTGAAGGCCAGCATGACCAGAGAAATGCTGGACCGAACGCTGAGCTACATGACACGACTTGGAAAGGTAATCAAGCAGCATTTTACCACTATAAAGAACTTCAACAGCCAAAGATTTGATATTTTGTGACAATCTGTAAGAGTCGGATTTTGTAACAACCTGTAAGAGTTGGATTTTGTGACGATCTGTAAGAGTTGAATTGAGCAAGAGACAGTAAACCAGAAAGTGCAAGACCCAGACTATTTTGAAATGTTTGCACTGGTATACACTCCTCTCCAACCTACAGATAACAGAGAGATAATGAACCAGTTGGGGAGTCCCCTTTATGGAATCTGTAACCTTATTTAGCACAATTAATTAAAATTTCATGGTCACCCTGGAGTGTTTTTTTTCTGGCCTAAAACTAACATATTTGCAGTCAATGTGTTTGTTGTAGTGGTACTTAAATGTGGTAGAGTTACCAATTTCTTGGGTTAGCCAAGAGAATGGCCTGCTTGCTGACAGGTTAGAAACAACTGACCCTGTTAAACAAAGTTGGCTGAAATTACTGCAAGCCTGAGGCTAGTTTTTTCATTTCAGCCAGCCTTATAGGTATGTGGTCACTCACTGGCTTGGTTATGTTAAAGCAGTACACTTGGCATTGTCACTGTGTAGTATACTGGCTGCCAGTACCTTGATGCTTAAGGTCATAGTTAGTGAGGAAAACTTGCTTGTGTGTTGGCCTTCATCTTCCTCTCTCCGATAGTCTTTGTTGAGTGAAATCTCTAAGCTGCACTAGCTGTCCTAACTCAATCTGCCATGAAATTATTCCACAGCAAAGGGAATGCATGCAAGCATCCTGTAACCTCTATTCAGAGACAAATCAGTAAGAATTCAGTGCTAATAGCACAGCACATGATGCAAGCTCTAGTTGAAGAGATGCCTGGGTCTTAGTGTTAATGACACACAGTCGTCAAAGCTGCACTCAGCCTTCAAAAACTTCCTCAGGCTGTCAGCGATCACTGCAGCAAGCATGACAATAGGCTAGCACTGTCTACCTTAAATTGAAGAACAGGAAGCCACACAAACTTTGCATGTAGCTTCTTGCGCACCGAAGTTGCTCCTAATATATTTTTTTTCTTTACAACAATGAAACTCTGTTTATGGTTTTTGCTACCATATTCAATGAAAGAATGCCACTAGATATGTTAACACAGAGAGAAAAGCAATGTGTCTGCCCGACAGCATCATCATGGATCATCCAGTGCACATGCACATTGCTGACAAAAAAAATAAAGTTCTACATGAGGTTGGTCCAGTGCTGGACAGTGTGATGTGACAATCTACATGCCTCTAGGCCTCTGCAGCCTATGACTGACATAGTTTGTGACAGATCAACGTGAAGGTTGAGGCCAATGTACATGCACCAAATTTGCCACCAAGTCAGCATCCACCTATAGCAACATTTCCATATATGGGAAGCTAATTGCTTAGCCAAAAATTGTTAGAAATTTAGTGCAACTAAGAGACAATAACGCTGTAGTGGATTAGGTAATATTGGAGGCTTTTATGGCAGTAGTCATTTGCACAAGGCTCCGCTGGCATTGTTTCTGTGGAGTGTGTCAAAGGAAAGGAATGAAAGCTTGACAACGGATTAGTCTTTTTGTGACCAATGACACATCTCTATGGCAGGTGTAAAAAAGGGAAGGATCTTAGGTGACCTCATCCAAGAAAGTGAAATGCTTCAATTATAGAAAATAACATGTACAAGCTTTGTTGGAAGCAGGGAACATGTCAATATGGTCTCTTTTTCTTGCACCAATGTATTCCATGACAGTGTTGGTTTTCTATCTACTCTACAGGTTGTTTCATTTGTCAGTCCTAAATTACAGGACCATCTCATCATCATTCCAAGTTGGCTCTACATTGATCTTGTTGGAAGGTTGTTCTCTGAGCCTCCTCTTCCAGGGCCTTATGTTCACTATGTCAACGGTTGTGCATGCCTCAAAGAGGTCATCCAGATCCTTGATGAAGTCCACCCAGATGTCCCTGGTGATCTTGCTGCGGAAATGCTGGCAGAGCGTGGAATGGTAATTATTCGTGAGGGTCATGATGAGCTTATGTCACCTTTCAAGCTGACAGAAGAACGCTCGGCTGACATGTGGCCGCCAGTGCCAGAGTGGAAGATGAAGCAAACCATCACCATCGGTCGACGAAAGGTCTACTCCAAGGCTGCAGGTATTTCTTTGGCATTGTTTCCTCACCTTCAGTGGCGTTTCTATCACCTCTTCCTTCAGAATTGCCAAACCAAGCTACCAATGTGGAAAGGTGGCATTCGGATCACATCTGAAGATTATGCAGCAGAAGCTATTGTGGAGAGCCACTTGGAGCATCAGTGCGTGGATATCATTGTCCGAGGTGAAGTCAATCGCACCAATGATTGTCGTCGGCTGCTGCAGACTCTTTTGGAGGAAGTGGTAGCAATGGCAGATGAAATGTCACCAGGATCGCATCTTGAGCATTACTACCTCAGCAGTCGAGAGCTATCTGAGCTGCCATCATCAGGCTCAGCATCAGTTCCAAAAATCCAGTACTCACAAGAGAGGGTTGAAATGGCTGCAAAACGATCTGGCAGTGTCACAAATGGGCAAGGTTCTCAACCAGAGACCTTGGAAGACCTTTTCCTCTTGCCCGAAGAACTGAAATGTAAGTATCTACATGAGTGACATTGTAACATTGTGACATTGTGTCAAAATCCTTTGGTTTCTTCCCAACGCTCCAGCCTGATGGTGTTAATACTCACATTTAGCACATATAGCTATGTGCCAGCATACCACCTTACTGGCTGTTGCAGAAGCCCTTAACATTTTGAGCATTTGAGGTGCATGCAACCATTAGATCATAGATATGCAGGCAGTCTGCCCTCACTGCAATGTTTGTAAATGGTCATATTTGCTATGCTAAGCACATTCCCCTAACACTCCAACAAAATCAGATCTTTTCACAAACCCATTTTGAGGTATTTGCCATGCAAATGAAATGCTTCTCTGTGTGTTTGACCTTCAGTTCAACCACAATCAGCACGTTCAGATAGTGATCTTGGTGACAGGTAATGCATATACAATGTCAACTGTAATGTGAAATAATAGTGTGTCTGTTTATATAATTTGCATGTTCACCACAAGGTGGTAAACTCATGTTAAGTTAATCACATTGAATTTTTCACACTTCCCAACCACGCTGAAAGCCAATAGGTTGCATAAAATGGTGTGTGTACAGTGAGGTAGTAAAGCCAAGTAAACGACATCATGTTCTTCACACCTTATTGCATGCTTAGAGGCCACTGCACATGCCTGCCCTTATGACTTGTAAAGCACACATGCTGCCTGTTGCACACACAATCTGCTAGTTGCATGACTAGAAGCAGTTAGAATTCACAAGTCACCTACTACTGCCCCACCTACTTTGCCTCACCTGGCCTCTCAATGCATTCTACATCTAGAAAGAAATCTCAATCTATATCAGATATAGAGATCAGCATACTTGCTGCAGCTTGAAAGAGGAGCTCAACACTGTATGTACAAATGGCTTCACTATCTATATCTGGAATGGAAATCACAAGAATTGGTATACTCACTGCAGCTTTAAAGAACGGCTCATTGCCACATGTATAAGTGAATACTTCGAAGTACTTTATATCTAGGACAAAATTCTAAAACGAGAGCAAAGTGGTCCCACAGGGAACCACTTAATGTTTAGATCAGCAACAACGGTCATAAAGATCAGCATCCTCATTGCAGTCCTAAAAAACAGCTAAAATGCCACATCTAAAAAGGTGTTTGTCATTGACATTTCCACAACACCAGTTGCTTGGCATGTCTGACTTCCAGTCTAGCCATGTACCCACTCTTGGCCAACTAACCACTTGTGCGTCTGCATACTGATTGTGAGGGGAAGTTATGTAACAACACAATGTGGCAGTGTTTGTTTATAAATTGCAACAAGTTGGCAGAAGTGTGTTCAAAGTAAGAAGTTTCCTGCGTCCATTCTGACACTGTACACATTCTATTTGTGTAAACACTAATCAGTTCCATTCAACTCATACTGATATTGAATCAGAATTCTTTCCTTTGTGCATCACAGCCCAAGAGACAGAGCAATGAGAGAGGTTTTCCATGACATCTCGTCATCCGTGCCAGATCGAATGACCTGCATCGGTCTTGCACTGGAGCTTGATGTGAAGAATGACGCATTAGCTATTGCTGAACGGACAACTGACGGGGAATATGATGAGGCTCTTTGCCACAAAATGCTGCAGATGTGGTGGGACAGTCATCCAGAGTGTGGTCGACAGGCTTTGTTCCATGCTCTGGTTGCTATGGAAATGACATCAACTGCAACCATGCACAAGGAAACACTGTCTTCTGATGGTAAGCTAGCCCACATTTACTGACAATAAGTTGTATGTTTTGTTTGTTACTAATGCCAGCCAATTGATGATATCTTCACATAAAGTAAGTCTTGGATTATTTGTTTGAGTGAGTTGTGCCAACATCACCACTTTCCTTTTTACGAACTTATGTCAAAATTTTTCTGGTAGTAATGTGTTTTATTGTTCCTACACTTCCAGGATCGGCCGATGACATGAACAAATTCAATACTCAGTAAGAACATTGTAGCCAGTGGAGGGTTTAATGAGAATGTATCTGTGTACAAGGAGAAAAAAAATCAGCAAAAATTACATCTATGTCTTTTTCAGATGTTGACATTTGAACACAAAGAGGATTTCCAGCACACCTGTTACAAGAAACTTTTTCATGAGACGTTTCTCCAGAAATGCCTCTGGCTTCATTGGTCATAAAACTGGGCAAGGGAGTGCAGAAGGCTGGGATACTTATATTATCAATATAATATTATATTTATCCCAGCCTTTTTCTCTCCTTTGTCTTTTATGACTGATGGAGCCAGAGGCATTTCTGATGAAACGCATCACGAGAAACGTTTCTAGTGACTGGTGTGCTTGGAAATCCTCTTCATGTTAAGACTAGCCAGTCAGGATCTCTCAAATGCTGTGTTGACATTATGTAGAAATTATATGACTGTGGAGTTCATAAAACAGTTTGTCAATGCTGTTGCTGATATCTTGAGGTTTATATCACAGCCATTTCTCCTCCTGCTGCCAAAAGAAAATGTCGAGTCAGCAATGACTCTTTAGTTGAGAATTTGTGTTGCCATTTTAAATGGTTGCTGTATTTTCTTTTCCATCATGTTTTCAGGCCAACATCTCGTCCTGTGAGAATGGCAGTGTTCCAGATTTCTAGTTATCTTCCGACTCTCATCGATTGCATCAAACTTGCTGTACGTCTCAATGCGAGTGAGAGGTCAATTACAGTTTTGAGAGGCTTGAAGTCAGATCAGTACAAAAGCAGTCACGCATATGACATGCTGTGTCGATGGCTACGCAACACTGAACCAGGAAATGAGAGCCAGCAGTTGTATGATGCGCTGGTTGTTTGTGAGATGATGGGCATTGCAAGCAAAGTTGAGCATTTGCTTGTCATACCCAGTTAAGCAAGTGATTTTGAAATCTAAATCTCTGATGAGTGAGATGTTTATGCACATAATGCTCTACACTGTATGGCATTGCCAACCTTGCAACTGTCCATGCCAGTACGGCTATCAGTTTTTAATCAGCATTTTGTGTCCTGTGCATGCATGTCTTAAGCACGCCGCATAAGGAATAAAAGACATGCAAATGCGCCATGTTGACTGATAACAGTGAGATTGATTTACTGTGCCTTCCATGGCATCCCAGCCCCCAGCCTGTACTGCTGTCATGGTTGTTGTGCATGCACGCCAATACCGCTTCTACCCAAACTGTAGATCTGCTATATGTGTACATGTGTGGATCTACTATAGGCCCTGTGTAGTTCTTGCAGTGTTGTCTGGAACGTATCACATGGCAAACATTTCCATTTCAGCTTGAAACAGATACCTGCCTCTCTTGGGCAGACTAGTACATACTTCCTTGCCTTCTCTCTGCTGTCTTTCAAGTTTAGTTGCATCAGAGCTATGAATACTTGATAATTGATGAATGAGCCACCGGCGGAGTGGACTTTGTTTAGCTTCTGGAGTTTTAGAGAGCTAGATTCGGAAGATCCAAAGAATTCATGGCACTGGCCACGTAAAAAATCGTTCTTCGATGGCATGTTCTAAAAGTGTAATAACATCAACATGATGTTCTGGCAAGCATTTGAAAGGCTGGATGGCACCGTTTTGTGTACACTGGTATACTTCAGAATGTTTTTTTGAGCACTTTGAAGGCAAAGAATATGATGAGAAACACTCATTTAAAAACTGGTAGCCTAATTTTCTACAAATTTTGAAGTTTTAGAGCTTCTGTCAATAGTACTATAACAGCTTAGCTGCTGATGAACTTGAAAGGACCAAACAGAACAGGTGTTCTTGTTAGTATGTGTTACATGCAGATCATCGAGCTATTTGTGGCCTTGGCATACTGATTGATTACTGAGTGCAAACTAAGATGCCATCCTAACTGTGCAAGCTGTGCAAACGTTGTTGAGCAGTAGTATGTATAGTGACCAATGGAGGCTGCCTGGGAGGGCAGCAGTAATATGTATAGTGACCAGTGGAGGTTGCCCAGGAGGGTGGCAGTAATGTGTATAGTGACCAATGGAGGTTGCCTGGGAGGGTAGCAGTAATATGTATAGTGACCAATGGAGGTTGCCCAGGAGGGTAGCAGTAATGTGTATAGTGACCAATGGAGGTTGCCTGGGAGGGTAGCCATAATATGTATAGTGACCAATGGAGGCTGCCCAGGAGGGTAGCAGTAATGTGTATAGTGACCAATGGAGGCTGCCCAGGAGAGTAGCAGTAATATGTATAGTGACCAATGGAGGCTGTCTGGGAGGGTAGCAGTCTAAGCACATGTTGTTCTCGCATGTCTTTTGTGTTTTGTAATAATGAACTGTTCTTTGACCATGATGAAAAAGGCCCAGAACCTGGCATAACTTGTTCTTCCCTACAGATGAAGCAACTGTCCCTGACCAGTCATCATTTTCTAATCAGGCCACTGTGGATAAAGTTTGATAACAAACTACTGCAAGTGAAACTAAGTCTACCCATTTTTGTTCATGTAAAACAGGTGAAAAAGCATTGCATCCCATCTGCCATGGTTGCCGTAGGCTGTTTTCAGTTTTGTTTTCCTTTGTTCCTCCATTCTTGATTTTTCTTTGATTTCCCTATCTTCCTTTCCATCTCCTCTGCTCAACAGCAATGTGTCTGCACACTTCTGCTGAGTTTCCTTCTTTTCTTCACCTTTTACTATGCACAGTTTTGCATGGGAACTGTTATCTGTTTTGCAGAACCAAAGTTCAGCTTGGTCTATTCAGCTGTTCTGCCAAATCGAGTTCTCTAGATTTTCTTTTTGTTCTTCTTTGACTGTATTTCTTCTGGTTACTTTGCATTCCATCGAAGACTGACTTTATATTATTATATAGCTCATTTAATATGATCTTTTTTGTGCTTGCTAGAGATAATAATAACTTTGTTGCTGATTACTGAATGCTGAAGTATTGTGTTAGTACTGCATATGAGGCCTTGAATGGCACCTTGACAGCAATTCAGCGGCAACACAATGCCAATTGGAGCACATTATGGTGCTGTGTTTAGTACATGAAATAATGAGCAAGTAGGCCATTGTGTTCCATGGTCTTAGTGCTGTTAGTAGGTTGCTGGTATGACACTGGCACCTGCAATGCTATCTGCTCCCTATAGTTTTCCTGATGAGACAAAAGCAGTCGCTTTGTCATATACATTATTCATTTATCTTTTACTTATGCCTGACTACTACTGACTACTATGGTTCCACATATGGTTACAATGTAAGTGGAGGGGTTGATTACTGGGACTGCATTGTAGCAGAATTCCCATAAGTGTGAGGTTCTAAACACGTTTTTTATACAGCTGAACTGGTGAGGGTCTCAAAGTCAAGCTAGTTCTCTGTGTATTAGAGCTCTGTTTGCTCGTCTCTCCATTAGAGAAAAGGCCAGGCATGGCTGACAAAAACACAGATCAGGACTCAACCAAGAACACATACACTGCGAAAAATTTGTGTTCACATAATTATGCAACTACGATACATTGTGAATATGGCAAGAATGAAACATTCATTTATCAGTGTGTGCATTCTATCAGTGTATTCTGTCAGTGTGCATTCTATCAGCGTATGCATTCTATCAGTGTATTCTATCAGTGTGTGTGTGTGTGTGTGTGTGTGTGTGTGTGTGTGTGTGTGTGTGTGTGTGTGTGTGTTATCAGTGTGTGTATTCTGTCAATGTGTGTGTTCCATCAGTGTGTGTATTATATCAGTTTATTCTATCAGTGTGTGTATTCTATCAGTGTGTGCATTCTATCAGTGTGTGTATTCTACCAGTGTGTGTATTCTATTAGTGTGTGTATTATATCAGTGTATTCTTTCAGTGTGTGTATTCTTGCAGTGTGTGTATTCTATCAGTGTGTGTATTCTTGCAGTGTGTGTATTCTATCAGTGTGTGTATTCTGTCAGTGTATGCATTCTATCAGTGTATTCTATTAGTGTGTATATTATATCAGTGTGTGCATTCTGTCAGTGTGTGTATTATATCAGTGTGTTCTATCAGTGTGTGTATTCTATCAGTGTGTATATTATATCAGTGTGTGCATTCTATCAGTATATTCTATCAGTGTGTGTATTATATCAGTGTATTCTATCAGTGTGTGTATTCTATCAGTGTGCGTACTCTATCCGTGTATTCTATCAGTGTGTGTATTCTATCAGTGTGTGCATTCTATCAGTGTGTGTATTCTCTCAGTGTGTGTGTGTGTGTGTGTGTGTGTGTGTGTGTGTGTGTGTGTGT
>JAOWAW010108648.1:0-14043 GCA_028565695.1 Nicola tetela
CCCCTCCGCTTTTGCTGTCATTTAGAACTCCGTTACAGTTACCGCTCACGTGACTAAGTACCTTCTACTTTGGCTTCTTGAGACTGTCTTCATCTGTTTGTACCAAAATCATGAAAATTGTGAGAAATGCAGCATTTCATGCTAAATGAATTACCGGTATGTCCTAAATGCTGCTATCTACTCTCAATATAATTTTACCATTTACCTTATACTCCCGGTTTAGCAATGCTAGTGAGTGAAGGTATGTTCATTTTTCCCCTTTAGAAGTGGGTGAACTTCTAACATGTCACATGGTCATCATCACAGCAGTAAACACCATGGAAACCATCACCATGAACACCACCAGGGCAGCCATTACCAGAGCTCAAGTGGACCCCGTTTCAGTTCACATGAGCGCCATCATTACAGAGCTCACGTGACAACAGACATCCCAATTATTAGGCCTGAGCCCAGTCCAGAGGATTGTAAGTTGGACAAGGTAGTAGTATTATGCCGCTAGTCTAGCTTGCATGGTATCAAAGACTCATAGAAAACCGGCTGTCTGATAATGTGTGTTACACAAGAACCGAAAAAATGTGATAATGATCATTATACCGATTTGTTGTCACACACACACAAACACACACACACACACATACACACATGCACACACACACATACACACACACACACCACAGGGTGGTAAAACCTTGGACATTCATGAAAAGAAGTTACTGGATGACAGAGATGCCCTGTTTCTGCCACTCATGGCCTGAGTTGAAATCTGCTACCAGCAGGAAATGTAAACAGAACTGATCAATAAGAGACCTGCTCATAAACTTATAATAACGACAGCTATTATGCTAACATGTGAATTATCCTGCTACGGGGCTTACGCCATGTTTGCACCGTCGGAAGTCTGTCACAGTGATCCACAATAGTGTTTTGTATACTTCTGAGACGTGGTGTCATTGTTCCTTTGTGGCTTCTTTTGTTTTGCAGCTAAATATAACCGTAAACTGAAACGCTACTTCGTTGGCTTAATGCTGGTCTTAATAGCCACCGGTGCTACTACATACGGGCTGGTTCATGATCATGAATCTGGTCAAATGTTGGTCATAAGTATCGTCATCGCTGTGGTCGGCTTCATATTCGCCATTATCATACTAATATGTTGTTGCAGACACATATATAGAAAACCTGGTCACGATGACTTGATAAGAGCATCATCCATCACTAGCGGATATGGCACCGTGGAATCTTCTGTAAACATATACTCGAGTCAACACAACAGACCAAGCAATGTCACGGCGTTCCCTTCTGCAGTGCAGTTACCAGATCCCCAGGCTCCACATTCTAGTGAAACTACAACTGGAACTACAGTACCACCACCTTATGAGGACGCTATGCGCTAAGAGAATTGAAGAGTGTCCACAGTCGATCATGATCAAACGTACACGAGCAGGAGGAAATCTTATGATTGCCTTATTTCTTACCCAGCCTGGTGTATTCAGCCAGTCCTATTTGCCAGGGTCTTCAATTAAACATATGTTTCCAAGGCATAGCTCCGAAACCTAAACACAGAACGTTATATTCTATGTAATTATAGCAGCTGTTTGGATACTGAACTACCTGTCCTGCCCTCAACATTTTTTTTTCTTTGCAGGACATGTCACGCTGGAAGATAATGCACGTCGGAAGAAACTCACTCACTCACTCAATAAAATTCTTTTGAAAACTTTCAGAAAGGTTTTGCTGGAGGGAGTGAGTTTCTTCGTTGATTTTTTGTTTCTCTGAATATCATAATGAATGAAGTGTAGATCGCTCAATTTATACAGATCGAATGTATTATAAGCTTAATACATGGGGTTCTCGTATAGTATAGCTTATTAACCGACAACTGAGTAAGTTCAAACAGCGCATGATTCTCTCTCTGGCTATGGACATTACAGATGCAAGTTTCAATGATCTGTCAATAATAAATTCTACGTCCTCTAAAACCATCGCGATGAAGATATATCTGGGCTTCACCTAAGCGTTGATACTAGTTTTGCAGGGCTAAGTTCTGCCCTCAGACCTCCTATCTGTCTATGACTAGTCCTGCAAGCAGGAGGAGCTGTTTGAAAGGCCGTAGTCATGGCATGCATGCATCGATGATACTACAACTGAGTTTGTGTGACTATCACAGTACAGTATTAGGTAAAGCGGCCAATGCCTGTATCTGAGTCCGGATGAGTGTAAAAAGTTTATAGTGGAATATGTCGCTGACGCCTGGCGCTATCCGATCCTGGATCCCTGGGCCGCGAGTCCGGCGTATACTTCGTACATGCACACGAATGACGTCGCTAGCAGGGACGCCTTTTCTTTAGAGTTGTGCTGTGACAGGGAAGTTAGCAATGACCACCAAGAGTAAGCTAAAAACGACAGGTATATTTCAGATCATGTAGAGGCTCCTTGCATTCTTTCTCGACCTTCCAAAAATCGAGTAGACCGGACGCCTTCAAAACTCCCTTAATACGGTAAGCGTCTAGAGGCTTTCAAAACTTTTTGGGGGTAAGCACAACGGATTTTCCGTTGGAGAGTACGACTTTGTGAGGAGAGGGGAAATCATAACTGGGCAGACAATCAATCTTCCCCTCAGAGAGGTAAGCTGCTCATGATCACGGAACGCTTCTTGTAGACCATGGAGGATAACGCTCGTGCAGCTCTCAGCGCTAACGTGAATACTGCAAATTGAAGAAGTTTCACAGACTCCAGACAAACTTTTCAGGTACGACGTTTCGGCCTAATTACCTAGGCCTTCATCAGGTACTAAATGATAATGACAACCAGCTCTCCTCAGCAGTTATATGTACAGGGTTGTTAGGGTGTGTGTTGGTTGGTTTTTGCGCTTCGGTGGGAATAGCTAGTGCGTGTGTTAGTGATTCATGTGTTGACTGGGTGAGAATGCGTGTGAGTACTGTGTTGAGCGGCTATACGTACTACATGTAGAGAATTTTATCAGTTAATTACTCAAAGAGGCTCAGCCAGTCTTGATTCATTGTTTTGTCAGACCCTTTGTTTAGCCAGTGGATCATGAGGGCCTCCTGCACCTTACGTCGGATGTTCTTCTGTTCTTTCCGTACCACGGAAAGAACACCGTGGTAAGGAAAGAACAGAAGAACATCCGACGTAAGGTGCAGGAGGCGCTCATGATCCACCGGCTCAACAAAGGGTCTAACAAAACAGTGAATCAAGACAGAGGAAGTAAATTAAGCGACATTTGGTTGAGCCTCTTTGAGTAATTAGCTGATAAAATTCTCTACATGTAGTACATATAGGCGCTCAACACAGTACCCACACGCATTCTCACCCAGTCAACACATGAATCACTAACACACACGCACTAGCTATTCCCACCGAAGAGCAAAAACCAACCAACACGCACCCTAGCAACGATCCTGTACATAGAACTACTGAGGAGAGCTGGTTGTCATTATCATTTCGTAGTACCTGATGAAGGCTAAGGTAATTAGGCCGAAACGTCGTACCTGAAAAGTTTGTCTGGAGTCCGTGAAACATCTCAGGTTCAATTATGACATCCCAGAATGAGGTATCTTTCAAGAATCTTTTACTATTGTTTGCCATTCTGGATCGGCGGTTAGTCGCCAAGGCCTACCAGTATCCGTTCCTCCAGGAAATATTAACATTTGAATCGTATTCTGGTTGAAAGCAAGGCTTTTGCCCAAGTGCGTCACTGCAACGCCGTGGTGAGCACTAGCTTAACTCTGTTGACAAATGACGTGTTGAGCAAAACCTTAAAAATGACGTACGTGTTAACCAATACCTTAAAAAATGGCGTGTTCAGCAAAACCTCAAATCAACAAATGCAGTGCCCATTAGTCCGCCTGATAGGCACAACGTACGCATATAGAATAACGGATGTGCATGGAATTGTCGCAAACGTTCCGGCAAATTTCAGTATAAATATTATAATGTTAGTGACGTCATGGGCCAGGCAACTTTGATTTCATTTTCTTCCTCTCGCACGCGTCCTCTGGTGATGTATCTGATAAACCTGATCACTTTTTGATTTGTGAAAGAAGACTGAAACAGCCACGACTGGAATTTGTCATCCGTCACATGTTAATGACTAAGAGGGTTAAGTAAATTTGGCCAGTTTGGGGGCATTTTTGCTCATGCACTGCTAATTTGGGGGTTCAGAATGCTGAAAGTAATGCGATTTCTCTGCCAAATTGCTACAATATCCCCAAGGATCCGGTCGGATCAGATCCATCCAAGGATCCCCTTCATGTCAATGTCAACACACACACATGAAATTCGGTTATTCCAATGGACTGGAGTGAAGAATTCGTTCTCAGATCAAATGCCAAGTTCTACTTGAAGCCCTCAACACGATGATTTAACTTAGTCATACTTGTGGGTGTCAATACCACACACACACGCATGCATGCATGCACACACGCACACACAGATACACACACATGCACTCACACACAGATACACTCTGTTGCTTACACCCGTTTCTTTTCGAATTGACACACGCACTCACACACACACACACACACACACACACACTCACACACACAGATACACACACACACACACTCACACACATACAGATACACACACACACACTCACACACAGATACACACACAGATACACACACACACACACTCACACACAGATATACACACACGCATGTGCACGCATGCACGCATAAAGACTCTGCTGTTGGTCGTTATCACTCATGTGACTAAGCATCTTCTACTTCGACTTCTTGAGACTGTCTCCATGTGATAAATGCAGCATTTATGCTAAATTATATCCTAAGAGTTACTTTCTATTCTTGATATAATTTCCTCAGAAAACAGTGCTGGAGAAAATACCAGGCTGTATAATGAAGAAAGTCCACTTCTGCCCGGGGATCACTGGGTATGTGTGGTTTTAACCCCTTTTCATATATGCCTTCCCTGGTAGAACCCAGCAGCCTTCACTGACCAAAGTAAACCAGAACTGGTGAAGATCTGAGGCCAACACAGTCTCCAGTCTGCCACATTAAAATCCTATATAGCATGTAAATCTAGTATGCATACTTGAATTATGTTGATAAAAAATGATTGACAGTTCAAGTCAGTGATAAATATTCCATGCAATATCTCCCATTTGCGGTATTCATACACTTGCCTCGCTAACAGCTACTGAAAATATGTCCGCTGTTATACTTGTATTTGCTCAACAGAGCCGCTGAGTGGAATGGAATATGATCCCACAATTATAATGCATTACTTTAGGCGTTCCCCACACACACCAACCTGGTGTTGGTATCATCTAGGCTATACTAGTATGTCAAATGCAAACATTTCTTCTTCTTCTTCTTCTTCTTCTTCTTCTTCTTCTTCTTCTTCTTCTTCTTCTTCTTCTTCTTCTTCTTCTTCTTACCTTCCAGTCATCCATCTTCCTCACAGTCTTCACTCCAATGATATTGTATTGCTACTATAGGTTTCAGCTTCACTGTGTGACTGTTTGAATTCTCTTGTTGTAGTACTGTTCATCAGACTGAGCTCAGTGGCAAACATGTCTTGTCATGGAGGTCATCATCAGGCGACCCAACCTCAGGGACATGGTCCATCACATTTTGCCACCCACCCATACCATCCTTACAGGCCAATGGCAACACCAGACACTCCATCAAGCGCTGGCTCTGACCCTCCAATTGGTAGGTCATACATACAGTTCAGTCTCTCTGACCCTCCAATTGGTGGTAGGTCATACACACAACTCAGTCTCTCTGACCCTCCAATTGGTGGTAGGTCATACTCGCAGTTCAGTCCCCATAGCAAGCTCACACTCAGTATCTGACACAGTTGTGGGTTGCTACAAAGTGCATGACTGTACCAGCTTTTGACTTAACATGCTGCGACATTGTTGACATGTGTGTTTTTATGCTGCATCACAACAGCCTTCTTTGCTTATTAGTATAGTTGCCACAGCAGCGCTGCACAATGAATTTCACCCTCTGTGCACATGGACTATGGGTAAATCTTTTCTTCAGACTCAAATAGTTCTTGTTGAGAGGTAGAGAGGTAGTGAATGGTACATCTCATAAAATGACACAGTGTCCAAACTTTCCAAAGAGCGGATAATGTGAGTTTATCTCCACTGCAAAGAGTGGTGGTAGACTCAACAGTTAAGCAGCTGCAGAGATAGGCCCTTGTTGCATATGATTCATGCACAGATATTATTGGTGGAGGATTTTCACATGAATGGCCAATACAAAAAAACAACATCATACCTGTTCATGGTACAGTGGCAAGGACACTTTGGCACTGTACATGGGATGTCAAAAACATAATTGTAGTCCACAGGACACAATGTCTCGGCAGTATGGGTGCAAAACAAACTATGATAAGACATTTCTGTGCTAAGAGTTTTCAGGTTTCACCATCAGTATTAATGAGTTGCCTGATGTTGGAAAATGCGTGGGTATTGCTGCACAACCATGGCCAAAAATCACATAGCATGCATATACAACAATTTTGGATGGATGGCTAACATTTTTCTCTTGCTAGCCAGCCACACTCTATAGAAAGTCAACTGGAGTTGTAGCATTCCATAAATGAAGATTTATTGACTAAGAGAAAAGAATAAATGAAGTTCTCTTCATTTATTCTTCTCTTTCTTTAGTCAATAAATCTGCATAAACGGAACGCTCCTTTGCAAAGAGAGACGGCAAGTCTTTCCAGCTGTATATTTTTGCGTCTGAAAAAAAAACACTGATAAGTTTAGACCGATCAAATTAATTGGCTCCAAAATAAGTGTCATCCAAGAGCAACCCTCCCATTCGAATTACATAGAAACAACCTCATCAGGCAAAATTTGCGTTCATTTCAAAGAACAATTTTGTCTTTACCACAACTCAGATCATAAAACTGAACATTTGCAGAGACTGTGATTACACTATTTGTCAGCTTGTGGAAGAAACAATTCACGTCCAGAACGAAGACTCTGATTTAGACCTGAATGGCAAAAGGGCCACTCCAAATCAACACCTGAGGATGCTTCAGTTGTTATAATTGTTGAAGGTCCTTCATTTCCGCCATGGTGAGCCATATAAGAGAGCAATTTCTGACCTGAGTATAGTGAACCGCTGGTAAAACACATGATCATTGCCCCTGAGGTTTCCAGCAGTTCACCACAGATTGAAGGTTAAGGAGAGCTTCTTGAGGCTATTACCATTCCTTGGCGGATAATTGCTAGAGCATTTGTTTTTACACAGCACTCAGGTTATAACTTCACTTTAGTCAAGAATGCACATGATCTGTCAAACATGTGAAGGTGGCAAGACTCCCGCAACTGACTCTTGCAGCTGGCACTTAGCAGTCAGGCACCACCGCCATTTTTAGGCTGTTGCTAGGTAACAATGGAAAAAATCATTTTCTGCAATTTTTTGCTGGTGTTCTTATTGCCATTTCTGGCCATGAGGACCCAGGTGGAATGGTCCTCAACCAACAATTACTGCTGGACAGATTGCTTTGAAAAGTTTGAATACTAGAGTATTTCACAATCACTGAGCCAGAGGTCAGATGCAAGCCACCCCATTTCGTGTGTATATTCTTCTATGAGATTCTTGTTTACACAGTGAGAAGAGTTGTTTGGGCTGCTAGTGGAAACCACTGAAAACCAGAAATGAGCCAAAAATACGAAAACAATTGTGACTCAGTAGCGGAGTAAATCGGGTTGATTTCAGAGTGTGGTCGGTTTAAATATGCTGTGTATAGCAGATACAGCTCACATGGGAGAATAACTCATTGATCCACAAGTCAACGGTCGGTGCTATATAATTGAACATTGCTTCCCCTGGATTTGCCAGTTGTTGTAACTTCATCATGCGAATGCCCTGCTGTTTTCTTTATGTTTTTGTGTGGGGGGCATTGTGTAGAAGGCACAGTTACTGATTTTCATAAAGATTGGGAAAGATCTTCAACCCCAAATGGCCACCTAACTTAAAAAAGTGTCCTTTTTCTTAATTTTACTGTGTGTTGCCATTTTTCATTTTATCGAGCTGAAATTTGGTAGGTACCTTCCAGAGACTCTGAACCACAAAGGGTACTCCAGATTTTTTATTTTTGCTCCGTTTTTAAGTTATGGTCCATTTTGTCCTTTTTTCTGGGTTAAAAAAGCATAGCCTGAGCACAAATAATACATGAATTTTATACATGTATTCTCATTCCAGTGCTGAGTGATGCTGATTAATCATTATGATAAAAAATCTGATTGACTGGCACTTAGCGTCTTTACTAACCCTGGTAGTGATCGCTGAGTAGTGAATAGTACTTACAGCCAATGATTCCTGCAGTGTTGGGTCAGCTGCTTCCTGGGGGGACTCAGCTGCAGACAGACTTCCGCTAGCCTCTAAGCTAATCCGTCAGGTTGTCACAACACTCTATTAGGCTTCGTTGACACTAGACTGCAGGAGCTTATATTTATAATTGTTTGATAACCAGACATTTGAACTGGGCTTCTGTGTTACATTGTCAAGCTGATTGATCAAAATGGCCGATGATGTGTAGGGTTTTACAACTTATGGCAAAGTCGATGGAAATGAATGTTAAGTCTTAGTCATGGTCCCGTGAACCTTTCTAGTGCAAGTGAATGTTTTTGTTCTGCTTGGACTGCCCAGCTTACGTCCGTGTCATCCTCTTCATGTTCATACTCATCGGCGGCATCCTCGTCGTCTTATTTGGTGCTGTCTTTGCGCCTAGTGATATAAAGATCGGAGTGGCCATTGTCGGTGTGGTCCTTATCATAATCAGTGGCAGCTTCCTGGTGCGTTATGTCAGATGCACATCTCAATCAACCGGTCGCACATACATTGTGTTAAGAACATCCCCACGCAGTGCTGGAGGCTGCGGTGGTGGTGGTGGTGCACATGGTGGATACAGCTTTGTGAATCCTTCTCCAAATATGTACGGGCAATATAATCCATCGGATCACGGTTTCAACAATGACAGACCAGGCTGTTGCACTCCCACTTCTGAAGTACAGCCGTCAGCCCCTCCACTCTCTGGTGGAAATCCAACCATAGCAACAGCGCCACCAGCTTATGATGACATCATTGACCGAAAATATTGAAGAGCATCAGCTCAGTAAGGCACTGCCAGTCATGTCAAACAAACTGACTAAAAGCACCTTATCTGTAATAATGGTTTGCTTAATTTGAAAACGTTCCACACTCTGTAAGTGAATGGACTCTTGCAAGCTGCCTAATAACCATGATAATGAGCTGATCAGGATTGTATTACCACTAGCCATACATCCGGCAACAAGATAAGCTGGGCATATACCCATGCACTGTGTGTTACCCAGCCCTTGTGCACCAAGACATGTACATTAGTTGCCTGAATATGAACATCTGTGTTGCTTCACAGTAGTGTACTAATGATCATTACATGTATTGTGATAATATGCTATGGCTCTGAATGATGCATGGCCTCGAGAAGAGTAGTACAGTGATGTATATGTAATAAGTCAGTTCCCACATTCACATTCAGAAGCGCAGAATGCTCATTGAACTGGTCTAACTAAATTTCAATTCAAATTCATTCCCAGTCCGTGGTTCAAAACAAGCTGATGTCATGGAAATGACGGTGACTTTCTCTTACTAACTGTTCTTATGTATTATTATTATTAAATTAACACGCATGCAGTCCATTCCAACTATGACTGCAGATAGTAAAAAATCCTAGCAATCGAGCTTGGCTGGATTGAAATGAGACTAATGAGCTGGATGCTCGTTTGAACACTCATCACTATGCACTAGCTGGTACCAGTACTGTATATACAGGCTTCATATACCGTCATGTGATCTGTATTACGTGCACACATAAGCCTACATGTGTCACTACGTAAGGGACTGAGTGCAAAGCCAATGTGGTGCAGTTTTCCACTCTGGCAGATCATCTAACTCTCAGACTCGACCTGATCTGATCAAGTCAATCTTAAAGCTACCGGAAAGTTGCTTGTGCGGAAGAGCACATAGCGAGCTTTGTACCCGTGGTGTTTAAAGGGAAGGATTTGCCCTGGGCCTTGAGCAGCCTGGAAGCCATCCAATTGTTTATGAACAAATTCTGCATTTCACTTTTTCTGGTATTTACAGTAGTGCTCAACTGATGCCAACATTCAGATTGCTCAGCATCATATCAATAGAGACTAACACCAAAATTTGACTAGGAGTCATTTGCTACTTGGCAGAGGAGGCAGATGGAAGTGTGCAAATTGAATGACAGCAATGATCGGGAAATACACTGTTCCTTTGAAAGGGTCTGGAGAAAGAGCTATCTATAATTATGCTATTTTCCTCTGTTTCCTCATTCAGGGGTTTTCCCATAAAAAATGTCCTTGCTAGCTTAGACCTTCTATAGAGAAGACTGTGGGGAGCATTCCACCTTGGAACAGTGGAAAGGGAGAGAATTTACCCTGGAACAGTGGAAAGGAAGAGCAGTTACCCTGGAACAGTGAAAAAAGAGAGCATTTACCCTGGAATAGTGGAAAAAGAAAGAATTTACCCTGAAACAGTGGAAAGGGAGAGAATTTACCTTGGAACAGTGGAAAGGGAGAGAATTTGATTGTGAATTTAAGGCACGTGATATGGCAATTGTTCTCAGCTGATTGGTCACCAGAATGACCTTGATTTACACATACATGTACCCGTGCTATAGTTATGCTCACCGTATATGGTTATGGTGACAAGTTGTTCAAGTATGTTAGCCAATCATTGAAGATCAAACATGTACAAAAAAAGGCATACGTAATATTGAGTAATGTGTCACCCTCACCCGGATGTTACCTATATAGGTTTGTCAAAATGGTGGCAATTGAAGCTTGTCTCTGAAAAAAGCCGATGATGCCAGTTTCACTTTTCGACTAAGGCCTGTCATCTTACAAATATGCATTTGAGAACCTGTTAATTGCCATAATTTCTTGTACAAGATACCTTTCGCTCCACCAATCCCTGCTCTCACAAACAAGATACATTTCGCTCCACCAATCCCTGCTCTCACAAACAAGGTGGATCCACTTACTAGTAGTTCTCTACACCATGCTGGGTTCCCATCCATTCTCTCTTGATCCCTCTGCAGAAACCCTAATGGAGGCTCAGCCTGAATGATAACATTTTATGGTTTATTACTATAGCAACTATTAGTGAGTATAATGGACATGATAAAGAGAGGAAGTGCAACACTCCTGAGTCTGCAGGCCATGCACTGCATAGGCACCGACAGTTTTCAGTAGGGGTCTGGTCCCTCCAAGAAAAGCCAGCATGACATTTTGGAAAACGTGTTTCCTGAGTTCATCAAAGAAATATCAGACAGGACAATTCACAATTCAGCCAAACAGCACAAATAGTACGTACAAATCTCAACTGTCAGCCTGCATGTAATGGCCAGTCAATCAGCCCTGAATTGAGCATGTGTACATTGTATGCATCTAACGCATGCCTGATGTCTTAATATTGACCTTGATAAGTCGATTTCAGCCATTTTCTATAGTTAAGGTCGCTTTACTCACCTCAGTTTCACTCTAAGATTTAAAAAACAGGGCTTTGACACCTTAAATTTCAAAATTTTCTAGGGGGACCTCAAAACCCCCTCTGGTTTTGGCCCCCTTAGGCAGAAAACTGTTCCTACATTGCACTGTCAAAAGGCACCGTGACATAAAACTATGCTCTTCACAGGTTTCAATAACCCATGGGACCACTTTTCTTTTTTGGAAACATGCAGGATAGGTGGAGCACAGTAAAATGGATGTACACTTCCCTGATTAGACTGTGAACTGACTTGTTTGCATGTTGTGAACAGATGCACTACGCATTATGCTTTACATGAGCATCATTTGTAAACAAGGTTTTAGTCATTGGGAACTGAATGCAATGAAAACAAACAAATAATGAATACCACTCCAACACAACTCTGCACTGACCCCAGGCCAGTACCAGGGATGACAGACATGCATTCCAGCACACTGCAAGAAAAATGAACAAAAACAGCAACTGCTGCAGGGAAATATTTAATACTATGGCGATGCATGAAGGCAAAAAAATAAGTCTTAAGTATGATTAGTATGATATTGTGCATGTTGGGTAGTATTCTTTCATAGGGCTGCAGTTTTGACAAATGAGGCTGTGTTCCTATGGACCTGACCAGTGGAAATAATTTGAATATTCAATCAGCAAAATGATATCTTGTCATCTTGCTTGAAGAGGCAGCAGTACACTTTCACCTTGCAGTGGCAGGTTTTGGTCAACATGACTCCCAATGACTCACACCAACAACTTCAGATACTAGTACACGCCACTGGTTATATGGATATTAAGGATACATGCTCTAACGGGAAAGTCTTGATGCAATGCATCAATGCCTGGAACATCACTCAATCCTTCTCTTCATCTTTGCGCCTGGAATTTACAATCATCGGTTTGTTGTTTGGGCAACTGCAGCTCTGTCAAAAGCGAGACGATGGCCAGTCAGAAAAGACACGACAAAACGGACGGAAATTGCCCTCCGTATTGCCTTTACGGACAGCATTGTGATCATCTATCAGAAGAAAGAGCAGGAAGCTTACTTAGTTGTAATTGTGCATAGTGAATCTCTCAACTGACAAATTCTAGAATTACAAACATATCCAATAAGTTAGCTAAAATTCCAAATCAACCTGTTACATATACAAGCGGATTACTATATTTCCTCCCCTACATATAAATCACTATACTTCTGGTAAGGCTTCCGATCCTCTTATCAATATCCTCCCTGCAAAATGCTGTATGGAGTAAAAACACTTCAAACTATATTTCAAGAAAATACAAACTTTGAAAATAAAATGTAAATGTGCAATCACAATTCATGGGGCACTCACCAAAAATGGCAAAGGATATGTGCCTAAAACGGTTTCTTAGAGCCTCTTCTCGCAGCACTTCTTGGAACAATTTTGCCATTTGGTCAGCAGGATTGCTGTGGACAGAAGGGAATACAAGTGGTGACATACAGGACCATCACTTGGAAAATGAAACTGCCCTTAAGTTTATACCACTCCTTGCAACTTCAACAACACACTTTTACACAAAGCCAATACATTACTGAAGCACCACGGTCCATTGCAACACAGACTAAACAAGGCTTACATATTAATATCAGACCTCAGAGACAATACTGATGCAAGAATCTGAAGCACATCCCAAATAAAAGGCAGCATGAAGCAGAACAGGAGAACTCTGACTTGCACATTGTCTAAAAAATCACTCTCAACATGGGTCATTGTTGAGATCCATTGTTACTATGACAACATACCCAAATGCTCCACAGCCCCATGCAGACAGAACCATTGAATCATGGCCTTCCAAAAGAGAAGCAAGCACCTATACACCAAACAAGAGCAAGCATTCTATTGTTACCATGGTAACCACTGATGTCAACTATATATACACAGAAGGCAATCAAGACATGCCATTTTAAGGAGGCTCAACACAGTTTTTCTAGATGTAAACTGTCCTATATCTTTGTGCAGACACCTTCAAAAGGCTTTTAATTGTAAATTTTAAAAGAAATAACAGGGGGTTACAGCTTCGTTTTCAAGTTGTAGCTGTTCAAAGTTTGCTACTATTCTACAGAAAACTAGATCTACCTACCCACAAGCGAGAGTGCATGACATTTTGGATATAAGCTCAGGCAGCATTCGGATGCACAGTGAAGATGCACAGTTGAAACTGTGTTGAGCCTTGTTAAGCAAACTCTATACAGGGAAATCTCTAAGTGCAGTATCCACATTTTTTTAAATTTTAATGACATCATTTCTAGTTACACTACATCTACTGTAGCTTGCACAGAATCACATCGCTCACATGACTCCATCATTGGCTTCCAAGATGCCATTTCAGTTTATGTCACCATCCCTGCCTACATAACACAAATTCTCCTTATGCTTGCACAGAAATTATCAATGTGGACATGACATTATCATAGGTCAGATAAGCTCACCATACAATGGGAAATTATCAATGTGGACAT
>JAOWAW010108659.1:0-14043 GCA_028565695.1 Nicola tetela
GTGGGGGTGGGGGGTGTAGTGGTCAGACCTGCATGCATCAGCTGATGGGATGTTCATTTAAGTTTCATTTAAGTTGATTGCCAGGGGTAATGGGATATGATGTACACATGTATGTCATGTGGCACTCAACAGGTTAAAAGGAATGGTGAGTTTGATAAGGAGAATGTGGTTGCTTGGATAGATAAGCACAAGATCAAGTTGTAGGAGGGAGGGTTGTGATGATGTCTGGAGGACTGGTGAATCCAGAAGAGGAAAAGTAGTCAGGGAGATTAGCATAGATTTCAGTGTGTGGATTGTTATTTTTGTAGGCTGAGGTAAGAAAAAGTACAAGGTGCTTTAGGTCTGAGTTTTGGCACCATGTGTAACAGCCTTGCTAAAGAAAAGGGGAGGGGGGGGGCAGTGATTAAGGATGTGGTGAAGGGAGGTTTTGGCAATGGGGACAGCAGGAGGATGGACATTTGTGCATACGTTTTAGTGAGGCACAACTCGCGAGAGTAGGTGGGCAGTCAATAGAAGATTGGAGGATGAAACTTGATAGACATTAGGCTTTTTGAAATTATAAGGATGGACGTAGAATTTTCATGTGACGTTGGTGTTTTCAAGGTGGAGAAGGTTAAGGAAGTTGTACAAGAAGGGGTTTAATTTTGTTGTGGTAAATACTAAAAAGTGAGGAGTTGTTTGTGAAGATCTTGTTAAATTTTCCTTTTTTTGTCAGAGATGGGTTGAAGGGAAATTTTGGTGTTATCTGGTGATGGTCTGATAAGAAGGGAGACAATATTGTTGCAAGTTGACAGAGCCTGAGAGGGCTGCAAAAGAGAAGGCATGTATTCAAAGTAAAGAGAGGAAATAGTGGGAATGTTGAGAGAGAGAGGGTTGTGTAAGATAGCAGTGGTGGCACAGCGAGGTAGTGAAAGCCAGGTTTTAAGAAATTTTGTTGAGACTGTGTCAAGAGAAGTGTTGTTGGAAGTTGTTCAGATTGTGGACTGCCAGAATTGAGAGTGCAATGATGGAAACTGGGATACAGGATATATCAATATGTCGAATGACTTTTTACAGCTCACTTGCATAGTACAATCCCAATAGAAAATAATGGAAGAGATGAAAGTGAGTAGTGGAGGATAGTATTGAAGATGTTTCAGCGTCTACGCTGTCTTCAGTTCAGGAAGGATCAAGATTGGCTAAACGAGAAAGAGAGTACAGGACATTCATGATTGGGATTATACAGGATATACGTCACCTTGGTGTTGGCATGTTAACAACATGGACTTGATTCAATTTAATTCAATGAATTCAAGATTTTTGGAATGTGCCCAGTAGGATGATGTTCTTGCACACACAGCATAATAGCCAAGCTGATGAAGATCTGCCCAGTACAGGTCAAAACGTACAATAAAGAGAAAAACTCTAGCTGGAGTGTGTGAAATATTGTTACAATAATATTTATTATATTATACATGTACAGACATGCATGACCACTACACGGCATAGTGACTCAGTTGGCTTTGATATGGACAGCTCAAAAGAAGAGAAAAGCCTATGTCACAGTGGCACAGGATCTGACTATGTCAATCCCTTTGTTTTCTTTTCCTTCAGTGATCAGTGACAGTGTGGGCCTTTGACCCAAGATGATGTTAATTATTATTTGTGGACCCAGATGAAAACCACCATGGATGGATCGATATCGATGCATGGTTAGTGCAGTACAATGATTGGTAGATCTGCTATCTGTTAAGATAATTTTTATTTGGAGTACAGCAAAACGAACAGCTTCACCAAAAGCAACACTTATAAAGACGTAATCACAGGGGAAATGTACAATACAAGTACAATGCAAACAGGTGTAATTATAAAGTTAAGTGTAACACAAATGCCTGTAACAACGCAAACACCTGTAACATCTCCTTTTCTTTCAACTTGTTCCATATTGTTCACCTTCAAACACCTGTAACATCTCCTTTTCTTTCAACTTGTTTCATATTGTTCAAGCCATTTAGGACAAGACATGATCCGACCACTGCGAGTTGTTGTTGGCATTGCTGGTAGTTCATTCTCTGGCTGACTGGCTATCCTGAACTCTGGCTGGATCACTACCTTGGGCTTTTCTCTTGCTGATGTAGCTACCTTCTCTGGCTGGGTTAAGGTGTCTCTTTTGGGCTCTCCTCTTGCCTTGCTTTCATTCTCTTGTTGTGGCTCTTACTTCTGCATCTTTCGATGCAAGCTCCGTTGGCACTGTGTATTTTTCCTACTGTTCCTAAGAAAACCCACTTTTCGTACTTTTTGCTGTCTGATGGCGTCACGCTTATCTGTACCACTTCGGGCGGCAGTAAGGGGTAGGCCATTCTCCCAGGGTGCACTACTGGCTTCCACTGCAGCTTCGAAAGACTCCCTGCCAGAAAGCTTATGAGATAATTGATACCTCAGCTTCTGACAACATATTAAGATAAGTTTTATTTGGAGTACAGCAAGACGAACAGCTTCACCAAAAGTAATGCTTATAAAAACACAATCGCAGGGGAAATGTACAATGTAAGTGCAATACCGTGTAATTATAAAGTTAAGTGTAAGACAAACGCCTGTAACAACACAAACACCTGAAACAACACAACACCTGTAACACTATTGTTGTAGGTTACATACCCTGTTCACAGTCAGCAGGGTATGATGGTTAGTAAATCTGCTATTGTGGTAGGTTACATAGCCTGCTGACCGTGAGTGGGGTAGATCTATGTAACCTACAATGATAGCATATCTATACAATCATACCTGAAGGTGGTGGCATGATTGAGGAATCATGGCGCCTGAGGGCAGGGCTTGAAGGTGCGCAGCGCTTGAAGGCCCTACCTGAAGGCACCATGTATCCTCGATCATGGCTGTGGCCTGAAGGTATGATTTGAGTTCATACAGGCTTTGTTTTACTTCAAACGACAACATTGTTGCAACATGTTGCAAGAAAGACTGGATCCAACCATTGATATTGCACTGTCTCCGTTTCACTTGTTTCACTTCCACAGAAATAAACCAAAACACAGCTGCAAGAAACATTGCAGAAGATTAGTGCTTTCGTGTCTAGTCATGTGGGTGTTTATACCGGGTGTTTATGCCAAGTGTTCATGCCAAGCTCAAGTCTTCATGCACAGTGTTTGTACGGGTCCCCAGATGATCACAGAATCATCTGCAACACATGACCCGGTTTTAACCAATCAGCGGTCTCGTTTCCTTAGCAACGAAAGGTGACCCGTATGAACTATCAATCATCGTACCCCGCTGAGCTACCCCGCTGACCGTGCAGGTGTTTTTTTGTCCCGTGTAGTGTTGAGTATTGACCCTCCTTAAAGCTGTTGTTATGGCAGCCATTTTGCTTTGCTGCATGCCGTGTACGTACCATGCCGAAGGCCACATATAAGCGCGCGGCGCCCGCACGCAGATGACCACCCTTGCTCCTTTTCCATTTTTAAATTTTCGTATTAGAGCATGCACGAGGGACTTGACTCTCTCTTCTGTTCGGAATATCGGGTAATTATATTGGTGTGACGCGATAAAGTACATGTAACCCCATCCAGATCATTGGCGGATCTGGCCATGGGTTTACCTCGCCCATGTCTGCCCAAGTCCAGGTTCGAGGAATGGTTCTGGCGCCATGGCAGCTCAGAAAGGTCAAGGGTGTTCCTAATGCATCTATAAGGCGTTAATTTTGTTTGACATGTCACCCGCAGCTTCAATATTCATGATAATAGAGAACAGGAAATGGGTCTTGCAGGGCCCGGAGAAGTTAGCTGCGTCATTTTGTGATGTACTGTGCTGTAGCTGTGAAGTTTGTCTTTCCAACGCTCCGTAAGTTCTCGTTCATCATTCGAAGGGGGAGATGGTTGCCATTCTAGTGCGGGTTTTTATCCGCATTGTAACCGTCGTGGTCTTTACACTTGTAGGGCTTATCTTTGCTTCTCTGACAGTAGCGCAACTGCTTCCGAAAATTTTGAAGAATCCTCAGCGGGCGTTTGGGAAAAAGAAGCGATCTCTTCCTCCTCCTGCTTACCTCGACACTAACTGGGGACAACATCAGTCTGTGCAATGCAATGGCATCCAGTTGTACTATGTAGCTGCTGGTGAGGCGGACAAACCATTGATGTTGTTTCTGCATGGATTTCCGGAAACCTGGTACTCTTGGCGACACCAGCTTCGATACTTTCGCCACTCTCATAGAGTTGTGGCGCCCGACCTGCGCGGTTATGGGCGGTCTAGTCGGCCGAGCATGTCAGTAAGTGACTATCATCCGGACAAAATTGTAGAAGACATAAGAGCGTTCATCCAAGAGCTGGGGTATCAGAAGTGCGTTCTTGTAGCACACGACTGGGGTGGTCAAGTAGCGTGGCTGTTGGCAAAACGCTATCCGGCGTTGGTGGAGCGACTTGTAGTCATGGATTCTCCACAAGGTGATGTCGCAATGGGATTTATCAGGAAGAATTTCTCCCAGTTGTGGCGTTCCAGGTACATCTTATTCTTTTACGTTTGGTGGGTTCCCGAATTTATAATGAAGCTGTTTGATTATGGAATGATCACTCGGGTTTTCCGCGGACAAAACGGTCTCGTGAACAAAGAACGATTCAGTGATGACGACTTGGAGGTGTTCAAATGGACCATCTCTCGGCGTGGTGCACCCACTGCTGCGCTCAACTACTACCGGAATTTACCATCAATGGTCGCTCCAATCTTTCCACCGAAGGGCGGTCAGCGCCGTTACGCAATGCCAACGCTGGTCGTGTGGGGCGAAAATGATTCGGCGTTGGATTCCAAGATGGCAGAAGAACATGAGAAGATTGGTCTGTTTGATGACATCACAGTTCGTGTTGTACCGTCATGCAGCCACTGGGTACAACAAGATCAGCCGGACGTGGTGAATCAGGTAATTCGTGCCTGGCTGCAGGCAAAGCAAGATAATGCAAGCGCACTGAATGAAGAAGACTGAATAGTAGACCACGAACCACCTATCATGCTTGCGTGCAAAGAGGGGATGAATATCTATTCATGATTCAGTTGCACTCTTTATCTCTGAACACATTGTTAAGTGCTAATTTCTTGCTTTTTCTGCTGCTGGTATTTCTTTGTGTTCTCGGTCTTTCTTGATTGATAGCACACAATGACGTAATGCCATTTGGCTGAATTGCTTCCCTTTGCTTTTGAGTTTCTGTCATTGCAACTCCACTCTGATGATAAGCTTTTACTTTCCAGTAAGAGAAGTTATTTTTCCTCTGGTCATTGGGGTGTTGAATCTTGCTTTTCTTTTATCTACACCTTTTGCACTGTTTATACTATTTCGGGTTTGGGGCTACTGCAGTGGTATTTTTCTCCCTTGATGTAAGGGGTGCACGTACATGGAACCCTCACAGGCCTTACCTACTTATCCTGAGGCCAGGACCAGGGAGCTCTTGGAACTTCTCAAAGAAAGATTGGTGCCAATATGAGAAATGTAGGTATGGGACAGGCATGGCCTCATGGTCAGCCTGTCTGTCCAGAGACGGCCTGGCCACGTCAAGAGAGTGTGCTATATGCACTCGTGCGAAATACTATGTCAGTACTCGGTATGTGTAAGTTTCAATGAAGACTTGTCTCCATGCCAGTAAAACACTTCGCATGCAAAGACTTCGAACACGCAGATACACACCCAATGATCACAAAAGGAACACTGTTCCTTCTGGCCCTAACGAGGGTAATGTATTCTATCAACCTTTCAATACACTAGCATGTGTGTTTGCTAAAGCAACTCCCAATGCTATATGTGTATTCTGTCATGGTGCTGATACACTTACAAGAGTAACAGCAGCAATGTCACTGGACACCATCTGGTGTAATTATATATGCATGTAATACTGTGATTCTTGAAACTGTGTCGGCAGCATTTAATGAATCAAGTGCCTAAAGTAAAGTGATGCCAAAAATTTGGTGTACTGATCTGACATATACCCCTGCCATGGTGTTGAGATTAAAACACTACTGAAATCACTCTTTGTCCTCTGCTGCTGAGAACTTCAAGAACCGGTGGTACGTCAGTAGGAAACACTTGGTTCCCTTGCTTTCCAGCAGTTGCATGCTCTGCGCTTGATTAGGAGGATCAACAGTATTGTTACATCTTTGGACAACAGCCATTTTCTTTTCACACTAGATGACATGCCTCTATACACTTACAACTTACGATGTAGGACAACCTGCCACTTTATCAGGTCATCATGGGCTATTGACTTCAAAACACAGACTTAATTATGAGTTTGATTCTTATTCTAATTATATGGGTTCCAAACCCCCTTCTCCCCCCCCCCCAAAAAAAAAAGAAAAAAAAACTGGAGAAGCAGTTCATACTTACACACTGAAAGAGTTATTCGAGATAAAACATGATAAATACATGTATGGTCATATACATGTTTTTTTTTTCAAAATTAAAATACATGTACACATGTATGTTGGCTGACAGATGAGTTTGCTATTTGTACGGAAAAATTCTTGCATGAGCTGTACCAGTGGTTTTCTGGGTCAATTGGAGGAGAAAAGTTGCAGTTTCCAAAGCGGGAAATAAGGTTTAATTGCTAGCATAAGCTTGGTGTGCAGATGGGTCTGTAAGAATACAATCAGTTGCAGTGTTTGTACCTGACCCTCTAACCTAAATGACCCCCACGTTTCACATTCAACACTGGAGTACATATGTATAGAAGACACTCTTCTGAGGGTTGATCTACAGATCTTAGTTTTAATAAATCTTCAGTGAATTCTGTGCTCCCCAAATAGTGTAACTTAACTACAAGCTTGAACATTTACACACTGTTGATTTCAGAAATTTTCAGTGTTCATTTAATTATGACAGAGAGACTACCATGCCCAAATTAAAGTTTTACACTAATTTTTGCATCACACGAAAGCAGGTCTACATGTACAAGTAGCCCATGTTTCATTCTGGATCAGCTTGTGCCTAAAACAAATGAACACTGAAATGCCAGCAACTTCTTGAGCCCAAATTTGTTTGGCATTAAAAAGTTAACAGCCTTAGAGGATTTCACTCTCAAGTTTAATTTTGAGAAAAAAGTTAGTTCATGCAAATAAATGCACACAAGACACTAGAGTACAAGAGAAAAAGATGATTTATTGCAAAAAGGTTTTGGTGTACTACGCCATCATTAGTTCACTGTTCTGGTGGGGGGTCTAAACTATGTTTATTATGTGATCTGTGTGTATCAGATTAATAGTATGAGGTGCATATATTGTAAGTAGAAGTGAAACAGGAGTATGCGGAATCAATGCAGATGTGGTGTGCATCAGGTGAGTAGGACATAACTTAATGTGTATGGCCCTGAAGGGGACAATGTGTGAGTATAGAGTGTGCAATTTGTCTATGTAGAGAGCAAAAGAATGAGAGTATGTAATGGGGAGGCTTGAGGATTGCATAAGGTGAGAGATGAAGTACAGTATTACAAGTATTTTGATATGTGGTGTGTACAGTATTTACTGTATTGATTTTATTTTTTTTATTTTAATTTTTTAATTTTTTATTTATTTTTGGTAATACTGTACTTCCCCTCTCACCCTATCCAACCCTCAAACCTCCCCACTGCACACTCTCATTCTCTTGCTCTCTTATAATGTACACAAATTGCACTCTATCCTCACATATTGTCCCCTACTTACCATACACATTGTCTCCTCCCCACAATATATGCACACTACATATGCATAGTCCTATTTCACCCCTACTCACAATATACACACCTCATACTACTAAGCTGATACACACAAATCACATATAAACACAATTTAGACCCCCCCCCCCCCAGAACAGCAAACTAATGATGGTGTAGTACGCTAAAATCTTGCAATAAATCATCTTTTTCTCTTTCACTCTAGTATCTTGTGTGCATTTGTTTGCATGAACTGACTTTATTTCTCAACTTTTTGGCATTGAAATTTTCTGAAACTAGAGTATGTCAAAACATTGTTCCCCATCAAAAATACTGCTGGTACTGAGTTGGAGCATGAAATATGTTCCTGCAAAGTCTGCACCCTCTGGGTGTATCTGCCTGTTTTTTTCTTCATCTTTGTATGAAAGTTGCCTTGCAGAAGGACAGTTTCTGTCACTCACAAATGCATATACATAGCACACTATACTACACATGCAGTAGTATGTGCGTGCATATACATGTAAAAACAGATGGCTGCACGTCACCTGGGCACTAATAAAGATTTAAATAACCATCTGAACACAGGCAGGGCGAGCCTAAAGCACAATACATTCTTCAGGAATGTTGGAAATGCATATGCTCCCATAAGGTGGCCATAAATTATGCAATGGGATATGAAAAATAGTTCCGAACAAAATGTACCACAATAACCATCTCACTGGTCAATTACACGTATTACAAACTCTCTTCTGAAGTTTAGCATTCCTCAAAACTAAAAAGAATATAAGACCACACACGTACTCAACAAACACTGAAACTCTTCCTTGCTCCAGCAGTTTTCTTTTTATAATGATCTCTGTTTGTCAAGCATGAGAAATCAGTCACTAAATACCACATACTGTAAAGATACAAATATTCACACTTTCCATAAAAATGTGAAGAGTACAGTCAACTCTCATTTGTTTAAAGCCCGAAGATCCAGGCAAGTAGGTTTTCTGGACAGCTTTGCTTAATGTTAGAGGCTCTCAGCAGACCCTTCTTAAGCAACCGGCAGGCTAAGTGCTACAAAAATCAAAGCTGGTAAAGAACACCTAAAATATATTAACTTTGCTCAAAACCTGGCTTGCATATAGTACAAGTAAAACTTAAAGTGATCAGAATAGCTCTTCCTGCCCACAACATAAATCAATACAAGCACATGTACAAAATATCTCTTCAAGTTGCAGACATTGTAACGTTATGGGCAGGGGTGAAAACCAAGCCACCTGAATAAACAAGAGTTGACTATAGTTGGTGAAAATTCCTACCAAATTCAGCCAGTAGTAAATCTACACATACAAGCAATGCTTGCAGTGCACCATACAGTATGTGACTGCAGGGTGTTTATTTATATTCTTGATAAGCAGTTCTTTTACGGCTGCACATTGGTCACAGGCTCACACGTGGATGGCACAGAATGTGTGCACCGAAAGTGCAAAAATATATTCGTGTGAAACTGTTTTTGCCTAAATGTGTGCAAAATTTACACCTTTCTAGTATCATTCGCATGGCGATGCATGCACATTGCTTTTTATCTGAGCATAAAAAGCATGTTTACACCCCGTGAGAGCATGAAATACCTGATATTATTGATTTTTAACCTAACACTCTAAACTAAAAGCAATTTCGTAATGATTGTACATGCACAAAAGACAGAAGCAATGCATGCCAGCATTATCAGGTTCATTTATGTGCTGTTTTGTGAAGTTAAATATGCTTTAACGAAAAAGAGATATGGAGGGGAGGGAGAAAAGACAAAATTATGGACAGACAATGCTCAGAGATCAGCCCTCATGATGCCTGTGCTTGCAATTCCTCCAAATCTCACTCTTCTTGAGTCTTTGCAGGCTTGGCTGAAGCAAACAACAGTACACCAAAATATGATTCTTAAAAAAAAAAGGAGCCACACAAGTTGACAACAAAGGCCCTTATCCATGCATGTGTATGTGAGCATGTCACCAACTTTTCAACCCAGTCTACAAACTGCACATTACATGTGATAAGACAAGCTATTAGGTTGTTTATGCAGAACCTGTACACGGGATCTACACATGTACACACATTCCATTATCAGGCCTGTACACATGCATGCATGTACAAAACACAATGACCAAGAGTAAACCACTAAGACTCAATGTTGGCTTACCACTGATGCCTATGTCATTAGATGCACATATAAAACAAACCAAATTTCAACACGTGAATATACCTGAAGACAGTATGGTGCATCAAACTCTTGTGTTTGTCTCATCCTTTAGGCCTTCCTAAGTTCCATGTATTGCATTGATATCACAATATGTTCTCCCCAGTAAAGATTAAAGAACAATAATAAGGGGTAAGGACAATTCTTACCCAGGGCAGGAAGGTTAGCTGTGGGAACAGAAGGTAATACAACTGGAACTTCCAGAAGCTCATTGTCAACTCTTTCTTGTTCAAGCTCTTCCAATTCTGCCATAAGCTCATCCTTAAACACCAAAGAGGAGATGAGAACGTCAGCCCCACTACGAGAAATATTCATGACAAAAATTAGTTTATTCTGGATACTGGGAGACTAAACAAGTCAAGCAGTTTCACAAAAATTACAACAAAAGGAAAGAGGAAACTAATTCACAAGGAGTAACCCAGATGTATTATTATGGAATGTGGCCCACCTGCAAAAATTCAAAACTTTGTTAACAAAAGTTTTGTTCTTGTGAAAACATTGCTGTTCATCAGTACCCTCAAGAAAACAAAATCCCCAACAGGTATGGGTAGCTATTCTTTCTTACTCACCTCATCATCTTCTCAACAGTTCCAAATCCAACTGGTTGGGAAATAACATGAGACATTTTACCACGCAGTTCCAGGGCCTCTTGGATATCATCCATAAGGTCGTGTACTTTGTCAACATCCCTACAGGAAGATGTGCTAGCGACAGCAAAAGCAGATTTTTGAGCACAATTTGATAAAAAATTTGGACAAATTTACATAATTGACAGATGCCTGGTGCCAGTACATGTACATGTACCCTTCACGTTAACAATGGACGGGAAAGTAACAATAACAAGTGGCGCAGGCACATGGAACCCTCGAAGGCCCTTCCTATGTATTGTATGCAATAGAGTAGGCCTACATACACAGTACTAAATTTAGTAAATCGACCATTAATGCATCATGTAGTTTTTCCAAAGCCTTATTCATTGGTTTCACACTTGAAGATTTTTTCTGTCGCTTAATAGAGGTTACTAGTATTGTTGAATCTCCATATATCTATTAAAAGTGGCACACATCACATGCGCATGGAACCCTAGTAGTAGTCTGGAGATTATTCTATGGCCAATCCTTAGTCACAATACATGGACTCAGGAAAATCTTTGGATCATGCCAAGGGAAATTGATTGTTGCAGCCACTAGTATCATGAGTATGGGAACGTGAACATGGGACATAGACCTACGGGTGTGCATCGCCTCTCTGCAATGTCTCGATCCAGGTGATACAACTGTACTATATGTAGTATGCCTGGCATCATGCCATGGCCAAGAGCACACAAGGACGTACACTGTACCACCTTGTACGCTATTGTGTGGGAAATTATGTTTTCAAAGAAGAGAGCAGTATATACCGGTATTTTGGCAAAACATCATTCTTCTCTAGCAGAAAATTAGTTTGGCAATGTTTTGGCCAGTCAGCTCTGACCTTTGTGATTGTTGGGTGAATGATAACCCTTTGACAATTTCAGTTGGTGAGTTGCCCAGCCCAACCTCTACAGAAAGATGTATCCACTAACACGCTTACATCACGAATCAGCTCGCTCATGATGTTGCACATGTACATCACCAAGCTCGTCGCTCAATACATGAGTTACCGGTAGTCAGTCCCTATGCAAACTCTTGTGAAAATGTCCCCAAAGTGTTCTCTGGTCCTGGGGTGTCACACAGCGTGTGACAACCCAAGACAGTTGCCAAAAGAGAAAGAAGGCACTCAGTAGGGTGCTCTGTATGAATTACATGTAATGGGGGAGGGGGAGGGTGATTGCACCCCCGTAACGCACTCACACACAGATTGAGCTTAGTCTTGTATTAGTGTTGTAGATATCTCTCTCTCTCTCCCTCTCTCTCTCTCTTTCTGTCTCCACTTCTGTTTCTGTATAGACTAGCAGTGATTGACTGATGAACGGGCCAATTGCTGCTGTTATAATTTTCATTTTGCTTCTTGCGTGTGAGATGTGCTCTGTTGCTTACACTTTTCTTTTTGAATTGTGTCGGAACACACACACACACACGCACGCGCGCCCAATAGTATCTGTGGGAACTAGGGGTGAAACGAACCCTGAAATTTCCTTAATGAACCTTCTTTAGCTTAACGAACGAACCTTTGAACATGTTCTTTAGGAAACTTTCAAAATTTTGGTGGACCTACATACCATCTAGCCATGTATACTGGCCCTGGAAGCACTAGCTATGGTATGGTGACGCAAGTGCGTGTGCCCTGTTTGCAACATTCATAGTCCGACGGCCAGCCAAGGAAAATATGGCGTTTTGTAGATCCTGTTGCCAATGTGATATGAACTAAATTTTTTGTTTGAAACACCTTCTATGGGCAATATTCTCACCAGTAGTCACAGTTGTTGTCTAATTGGAGTGTCCTTTGTTGGCAATTTTTCGCTTCTTCCATCACAACTGTCATTTCTATGGCAACATATACAAAACTAATGGCAATACAGAAAGTGCGTGAGCTTCCAAATGCTCACACATGCACAAGCGTGATGATGAGTGGCGAGTCAAGTACTTCTTCTTTCACCTTCTTCCGCCTGTCAGGGAAAACGTTAAAAGTTCAATCTGTGGAACATGTAGATGGTTGTTATTCATAGTTACTGGACGGTATTTTATCAAATCTCGTATTTGATTTTGGCACGGGACCTACGCTATTTGCTTGCCAATCAGTCGTAATCGCCCTTGGAGTCGATCACCTGTGATAACGTCAATGTCCTTGGAGAGATCTTTTAGCGAATCCTTACCATCTGCTGCTGAAAACAGCTCTGGCAATCTCACTTCCCCTCCAAGAAAATGTGCGCGTGCTTCTTCTGAAGGGGATGTTTGTTCTGCTGTGTCAGAGGTGTCAAACAAGGAGCAACCTTCCTGGTCTTGATCTCTCGAGATGTCTCTTTTGCCAGGCTGTCAAAAGACAGCGAAGGAACTGGCGTCTTATTGATAAATCTTTTCGTTGCGCGCGGCATAGGATGCCAAAAACTCTGCTGAATGCAGCGCGTATTCGTGGAGATGAGTGTGTGCTTCTAGAGATTGAGAACACAGATCAGCACGCCAAGGATGTTCTGTACCATTCATCCTGCTATAAAGACTATACATGTCTGCGACAGCTGCAGCTGCTGTCTGAGAAACAACATCGAACGGAAGGAGATGAGGAGAGTGCTGATTTAGGTAGTTGCAGTTCTAAAGATCAGGTGTTCCTACGATTAGCACAAAGTATTGAAGAAAATTTTGAGAAGGATCCTAACACGATCATGAATCTGTCATCTTTGTGTGTGGTATACAAGGAGCTTCCTGAGAATGATAGCGTAAATGCACCAAATTACAAGGCGTGCCATTTGAAAGCTAGACTTCTTAATCACTTTGGCTCTAGGCTGTCATTTCATTGACCTCACAAGAGAAATGAGTACCGGTATATATTCAGCAGCTCTGTCAATCCTGGTGTTGTAATTGAGCGCTGCCAACGGCTGGAGACTGCAGCAGCTGAACAAGAGCAGAATCTCTCATTAGCTGACATGCCCAATGTTGCCATCGACTCTCAAATGACAGAAAATACTGTTACTAACAAAGAACTAACTTCACGAAGTTATGGAGTAGCGATGATGTTGCACCATGAGGTTCTCTCCATGAAAAACACTGTGCCATTTCCAGCTCACTCCACTGATCTTGGAGAGGCAAATGTTGAGGTTCCTACTGCTCTTTTTAATTTTCTATGCTGGCTAGTAAATGGAAACAAATGTGATGAGACACCACAGCTAGATGACTGTGTGCATGTTAAGAATGAGTCCATCAATCGCAGGGTTCTCTCCATTGTGCAGGACATCATCTACTGTGCATCAAATGGAAAGACCAAAACATGCAAACATGCAAACATATGGCCCTACCAGTTGCTTTAAAGCACATCACTGGTAGCTCCAAGGTTGTGACAATATTGAACCAGTTTGGGCATTGCATGTCTGACACTCAGCTAAGTGAGTGGGACACGGCTGTTGCTGAGCAGCAAGTTGAAAACCAACACCTTAATATCACCTTCATCCCATCCAACATCACCACTGCATCTCCAGTTACTCTGTGTTGGGACAACAATGACCTTGCCAAA
>JAOWAW010108670.1:3840-14043 GCA_028565695.1 Nicola tetela
CATTTACGAAAAAACCCTTCCCACTGGAGTAATGGGGAATTATTGTAGAGCTCAAATGAATAGATGAAATCCTTCACGCTGGAGTAATGAGGAATTATTGTAGAGCTCAAATGAATAGATGAAATCCTTCACACTGGAGTAATGAAGAATTATTGTAGAGCTCAAATGAATAGACAAAATCCTTCACACTGGAGTAATGAAGAATTATTGTAGAGCTCAAATGAATCAATGAAATCCTTCACACTGAAGTAATGAGAAATTATTGTAGAGCTCAAATGAATAAATGAAATCCTTCACACTGGAGTAATGAGGAATTATTGTAGGGCTAAAATGAATCGATGAAATCTTTCACACTGGAGTAATGAGGAATTATTGTAGAGCTCAAATGAATTGATGAAATCCTTCACACTGGAGTAATGAAGAATTATTATAGAGCTAGACGAAATCCTTCACACTGAAGTAATGAGGAATTATTGTAGAGCTCAAATGAATAGATGAAATCCTTCACACTGAAGTAATGAGGAATTATTGTAGAGCTCAAATGAATTGATGAAATCCTTCACACTAGAGTAATGAGGAATTATTGTAGAGCTCAAATGAATCAGCGAAATCCTTCAGATTTGAGAATCCTACTGGATTTAAACAAATACTTTAGCACTCGCGTATTTGTTCTAAAAATAAAAATAGACATGAATTTGTTCACTGGATATGAATTCTGATCAGGTTCCTGATTCAGTTTTGCTTGGAATATGAATTTGTGAGCTTTGGGCTCACTTGAGGCCTAATTTAATGTTTAAGGTATGTATTCCCGGCTTGAAAAAAACCTCTTTCAGTTTGTGCTATAGAGGGATTTGTGATTTTCAGTGAAGCCAGTTGTGACCTCCACTTTATTATCTCCCCACTAACCCAATTGATAGGAATGAAATAGATATAACATCTCAAGTTACAGAGACAGGGTTGTGTCTGTAATGTCCTGCAAACAAACACAAGTCCCAGCTAGTGAAAAAGTGAGAAAATATTATGTTAGGATTCTTCCAACTTGAATAATTCTTCTTAAGTATATCATATGAATCCTGTACTGGCTCAGGTTGTTGTGAATGTCAGCTAAAGGACTCTAGTTACTCTAGTACAGTGTATGGTTAAGATTGTGTTTTTGTTTGGATAGGTGCTTGGTCACTGCAGGTTCAAGTCGGCTGTGCACTCCCAGCTGGTGAAAAAGCAAACACTGGTATCAACAAAATAATAAACAATGGGCTGAACTAATCAATTCACACATGTGCAGTGAATTCAGTTTACCTCCAAAAATCCATAACTGTATTCTCGAGAGGTGTTTGGCAGATAATGAACATTTTCTGGTTGAAGGATGGTCCAATGTAGCTAAACAAGAATGAACAGAACATTTAAAATTTTACAAAATTTAACTAGGAAGCTGTGTAGTTAGCAAACGGAGAGAAAATGAAGAAAAACCAAACAAACCAATAATAACTTCAAATGAATCAAACTCTTCTCCTCTAGCTTTCCATAATTAACATTGAATAAGCAAAATTAGTACTTTTAAAACAGTTATTCTGTTGTCACAGCTTGTAGTTTGTGTGGATTGACCAAATAAGGACCTATACAGAACACATGACCTCATCAGGACTACAATAAACTGAGCAGTCCAACCAACACCAGGTGTTTGAGTGACAACATGTCAGTGAGGGTGGAAAGGAGGAGAAAAAGCTCCTCAGCATAATGTGATTTACAAAACATAAAGACTTTATGTTAAGAAAGTAAAAGTCATACAGAAATGGAGTACTCATTGAGATCAGAAAGAGGTCATCTACAATGTTGCCATGGTTACCTTGCATTGATGTAGTCCGTGCCTGGTTTGTTCTCCTCCATGAGAAGCTTCACCCGACACGTATCCGGGGGCAATGGTGCTCCGGGGTGATTCTTCATCTGGTTGTATGGTTTCCTTCAGAAATGGAATGGCAGAAGATGGCAAATGAAAAGTTTGAAAGGAAGCAGAATTCCATTGTGTGCCACTTCCTTGACAATTCTAAACATGACTATTATTTTTAACATGTCACTCATAATGTTGAGGAATGGTGGCAAAACTCACTGGGCCTCTGTTGCCATGGTTTCCTTTGAACTGTCAGCAGAAGACAAGGCATGGAGTAGAGAAAAAAACTGTCTCTGGAGAGATCTTCTCTGACACATTTCCTGAACTCTTGACTTGAGAAGAACCACCTGAATAAGAAGGATAACAACAAGTTAGGAATTTGTAATCATGAAGCTTGTGAACAAATCCCACACCTGCTTCTTCACATGCATTCACATGGTTGGACCATCAGCTTCGTAATCATAGCAGCATGACATGCACAGCATATTTTCATAAGCGGTGACATTTTCTCTCTAGTTGGAGAAAAAGTAGTTTGTGTGGCTCATCTGCAGATTTCATACAAATAGCAAGTATGGTTAGCGCTATGGCAGCTATGCATGTGAGGCACATTAGGGATCCAGACTGGCATGCCTTCATGGATTCATTGAAAATTGGTGCTAAAACCAAGAAATCCTCTCTGTGTCCACGGAATTTCAAAACTCTCTGTGGAAGTGTGCAGTTAATACTCAGGTGTAGCTCCTGTATTGCTTTTTTGGTGGTAATAGGGAATGGGGCTAATAACCCTGTCCTCCTTGTAGGCTGAAAAATACAGTACTATACATGGAATAAGTGAAATGTTTAGGCTTGCTTAACAGTTTGTCTCATCCCCACCCACCCACCGCTGTAATTAATGGTTATATGGATTCACAAGTTTGTAGTTGCTGCATTACCTGTCTGTACATAGCGTGCATTGGCTGAACTCTTTACTCTGTTGCTTGTGGTACCATGCATTGATGGAAGTTTGGGCAAGCACTCGCAAAGTCAGGCGTACCGCCACTGCTGTGATCACTCTGTATTGTGTGCTGTAATTAAATTTTTCGGTGGTAATAGAGCATGAGGGACCTATACATGGAATAAGTGAAATGGTCAATTGTTGTAGGCAGACCGGTACCCAAATAAACGAAGACAAACACAAGTGTATTTTTCATTGCAGGGGTATGTTTCTCTCAAGCTAGGGAAGAAAATAATTATTGAGGCAGATCTCAGTAGAGCACCATGGCAATGGTGGTGTCTAAGTCTGCCAATTCATACTTACAAGGTCAAATCCACACCCACATTATTAATGCCAATGAATAGTCTAACAGAACATAAATCCTCTCTCATCATGATCACACTAGAAATGAGGAAAGAACTACTCTGCCTCACCTGCTCTTCATGCTCAACAGTGTGTGTTGTGTTTTGATTTACTGAGCATCCCTTCTCTTCACTTTCTCTTGCCAGTGTCTTTGATTTCCCGTCTTCTTCAAGAAGCTGGAAGCACAAGCAAAATTCAACAGATTTTCAATAAAAGACAAAATTTTGTGAAATAGTCATAATTTCATAAAATAAAGAGGATTTGGTAAAATAAACAGGATTTCTTGAAAAGAATGCAAAAATATTTGTCAGCAAGAAGAACTGCATAGCTTTTTTCCTCAAATACATCTAGTTCTTCTCACTTTTTCTTTGACTAAATGAACATCGACTTTCTTCCCTTGTTCTGCTTTTGTCTGTTGTAATGATGTGTGTGAAGATTCTCTGCTTGGTGGTCGTCGACAGGATGGTCGAGAGCGGTCCTTCGTCAGATGACTGAGGCTTGAAGTGGACGCAGATCGCTACAGGAATGTACAGCGATAGGGTTTGTTGCAATTAGTGAAAATGAGGAATGTGAAGACTCCAACGCAAACCTGATAGGGACTGATGAACTTCTAACAGTTTTAGCAAATTTTAGCAATGATAACTTTTGATCACTGCTCACTGGGGGAAGTATTTAAAAAGTTTTATGATCTACAAATTCACATTTAGCATAGAAACTTGTACACCACTATAATAAAATGCCTTGTAAAGAGCCTATAATGCTAAAAGAGTATGTTCAGGGCAGTCAAATGGCTACCTTTATTACTAGATACTACATTGGCAGAAAGGACTAAAGATTGTAAGGGTGTCACATTTACAATATCAAGTTTAAAAACTTCTGATGGTTGGAATCAGTTATGGATCCATAACAGTTCTGTTGCTCTTGTCCTTCAACAGCCACTGATGATCAATGGCTAAGATATCTTCAAACACACAGTAACTTACTGAAATCTGTTCAAAGGCCATGTCGATATCATCAACACCCTGCAAATATATTTACACAGGCATGCATGTTGATTGCTGTTTAGGTGTACACATAAACATAATTATATACATGTACATATGGGTACACATACATAGGGCAGTATGCCTTTGTAGTTAGCAAAATGGAGCCAGACAATACGATGTGCGTATGTGTCTGTGTGATAGATACATGCATGTGATAAGGCTCGACCTTTTAAATTCTTTGTTTCTTGTCAGCACGTGCACTGGCTTTTTAAGAATGGGTAAAACAAGACAAAAACAAGAAGAAAAAAATTGAGAATAGGCAGGAAAGGTGGGTCATCAGCTTTGTGCATTTATAGTTTTTTTTAGATTAGATTTTTTAGATTGGATTAGATCCTAGACCTGTATTAAAGCATGATGATGTTGAGTTTGTTGCCCTTCCATTGATAGCAGACATCACTGCTACCGTTGCACATATTTAGAACTAGAAACAATCGACTAAAATTGACCGCAATGACTCACACGAAACAGCACATGCAACATGAACAATGTTTTAGAGCTGTACTTCATGATTGCCAAGGCAACAAGTAGAAAGTCATGATCGCCAAGGCTTTGTATAGAAAGTCATGATCGCCAAGGCAACAATGTAGAAAGTCCTCATGATTGCCAAGGCTTTGTGTAGAAAGTCATGATTGCCAAGGCAACAATGTAGAAAGTCCTCATGATCGCCAAGGCTTTGTGTAGAAAGTCCTTCCTGTGACTGACAAGAGCAGCTTTGTATATTGGCTGAGGTTGAAGTGTGTCAGTGTTCTTCTACTACTATAGAATGGAATAGCAAGCATTGGCTGTAGGTCGATAGCATCTGGATCAGTTTTGTTTTCTTCCCGTTTTGTTATGTTTTCTGCACACAAGCATCTTTTTTTGGGTTTTGACCTGACAAGAAACAAAGAAATACACTGGTCCAGCCTAATACTACAGTTTAGAAACTGATGGTCTACTGGAAAGAGACTCTTTGTATATCCATTGTGCTAAATGAGGCACTTTGGTAAGAAATGCTACTGTCTGAACCAGAGATTAAAAATGAATCTTTCCTACCAGCTTATCTTTCTCCTTTTCCACAACTGTAGAAATGGTCATGAGTGGCTCTGCAGGTTTAGTTGCAACTTGAGAATTTTGAGAAGACACTTCTTGCGCTATCTTCACAGGCTTATCAACTTTTGCTAAAGTTTGTTTTTGATTTGAATCAAGCAACTCAGTGTCTTTTGTTTTCTTTTCACCCTTATCTGGAGCATCAGCACTTCGACGATCTGCTCTCATTTTATTCTCCACAGAATCTTCCATCCTGTCATGATCTGCTATCTCCTCTAGCTCTTGCTCATCAGGCTGATGACCTTTGGAAATTTCTTCCTCAAAGAATTCTTCATGATGTGTTGGAGGTCTTCTTGCTTCATCTGGTGTCTGGCTCATTTTGTCACCTTTATCAGGCACTTGTTTTTGTCCTTTTGCTGGTGGGATGTTTTCATTTATGAAGAACTCCTCTGGAAGCGGAGCAGGAGGAGGTGGAGGAGGAGGAGGTGGAGGAGGTGGAGGAGGAGAGTTTGCATGTTCCTCCTGCTTGTCAAGAGTTGTAAAGCTTTCATTGCTCACCAGGCTTGGGTCAAGCAATTCCATTTCATCTTCTTGTTTAGAAATTGGCTTCTTTTTCCGACGTGATCCCTTTGCCCGGGAAGCCTTTCTACTGTGCTGAGCTTCCTCAGCTTGTTGATGGATAAGTAACGGTGCATCTAATTGATCATTCTGAGGCATACCAGGAAATGCAGGAACTGAGGGCACAAGATCCGGTTCATGTGCAAATATGTGCTGATCTCTGTGAGATGATAACATTGGGCTGTGCTTTTCCAAAGCATCACCTTCAGGGATGGACGAGAGATCTGGAAGATGACGTGGTTGATTTTGAGATTTGTCATGGCTTCCCTGAACAAAAAAATATAACCGCAAAATAACAGTGGAGATTACTATTTATGTTCATGGCCAGAATAAATTCAGCTTAAGCACCACATATATAGTGAGTGTTACCACACATACACACCCTGTAGCCATGCACCATATATATAGTGAGTGTTACCACACATACACACCCAGTAGCCATGCATTAATATATTGTGAGAGTTTTCTGGTGCTGTTTAATATATGAAGATTATTAAACCGTAAGCATTATAGATGGCAAGTTTGATGATACTCAGACATCTGATCTGCTGATTTGATTTGCAAAGGTTGTTATCATGTAGCTCTGGTCACACAGATGACAGGAGCCACCATAATGATAGTCCCCATAGTGATGTCACCATAGTGACAGCCACCATGGTGACAAAAACTGCCTGACCACCAAGTGATGCACTACGGCTTTCCTGTGCCATTAACAACAGCTGGTATAGTTTCTGTCTGGACACTATCATTGCTGATTTTAGACTGATGCTCATCTTCCATTTTGTAAAACATGGCAAATTAACTGATTGACACAGCAGCACTCACAAGAGACCTGTGAACACTTGAAAGAGACTATGGGATTGTGTGTGAAGACTTGAAAGAGACGATGAGAATGTGTGTGAAGACTGACCTGCACCTGTGAAGAGTTGTCTCTTCCTTCCTTGTCTGGCTCAGTCTGTGGACTGAACGTTTCTGCAATCTTCTCTACCTCCTCTTTGCCTAAAAGAGCACATCAAGTATGGACACAAAAGCACACAATGTGGCCCTAAACATTGCAAACACAAATTGATAACACAGCAATGATTTCCTTCCTGCTCATAGCAACAAAATGGTGCCAGAAAACTGTGCTGTCAGTTTTCACTGAGAAGCTGTAACTTTTAGTAAAAAAATGTCTACTCACTGAAGACGTAGCTCTGTCGTGCCAATAGTCTCAAGTTCAGGAATTTGTTGGCTGCTGTTGCTATTGCATGGCTACGTGAGTCAACTTCTTTGCCATCAGCTTCTGCTGAGTCTGAATAGGGTGCATGCAGAAAAGTGGAACAAAAGATAATTACTTGGAGGCTTCAATTGTCCTTTGTGTGATGTCCACAGTAACTTGGCTTTCCTTTTTCCCTTAGCTGAATACAATTGAATTTTCTTTAACTAGGGCACATGAAGTTGGTCTTTGGACAAAGTTTCATTGCAGAAAGGAGGAACTAAAGTCTGTGTTGGTTTTTTTTTTCAGTGGGTAACCTGAAATATTTCAACAGTTTACTTGAAATGTTACTGACATAATTATGGCTTACACATGACATCTTAACAAGTCTATCCATGTATTGTAAGTCAGCACCAAAGAAAGCTATCTTGAAACCTTGATCTAAGGAAGATCAGTGCTGGTTTGGTGAACCTTCAGAAATAGGGCAGAGGTGGCCTCTAGATCTTCTGGCTCAATACAGATCCTGCATTCAGATGTATTACTATTATATGTACATCATGTGTTATACATGCTTCCATATGCTGTTTTAGAATCCATGAAAATGCGTGTATTGAATAGATAGTTGGTATGAGTGACACATTCTCTAGAGCCCTCCTGACTTGATTAGGTCCCAAAACAGGCATAGGGCTTCAACTCAGACTCTACATTTACATCATAACTTATCTGCAGCCTTTGCTAATTATTAACAGTTATCTGCAGCCTTTCCTAATCATAAACAGTTACACCTTATAAGTTTCGTTTGTGCTCTTCCTTTCATGGCATGACAAAGCATCTCATTGACTGCAACTGACGTCATGTTGAATAAATGCAGACCAACATACAATGATTTCTCCTGCACTAACCTCAACATATTAGCATTCTTAATATTAACATTCATAATATTAACATTCTATTTCAGACTCTGAATGTGTATATATGACATAGACAGAGCACCACCACACTACATAAACCCCATCTTGCCTTGACCTCAACCGTAAATGAAGTGTGTGATGTCACGTATTGGGTCATGCAATTCAAGGCTCTCGGACCATTACCTTTTGGTTTGTACTTTTAAGTGTGCCTGACACCAACGGACTCATGATTAGCCATGTTGTGGAGATCTTTCTGTACTTTGTAGCTTGACAACTTCATCACTTGACAACATATGTTAGCTGAAGACATGATCATTTCCAGGTTTTTTTTCAGTCTTTGTGTGTGAAGTGCTTTGCTGATGTGAAGGCAAGTCTTAATTGAGACACACTCAGACACACAGTTTGAATATTGCTTTTCCTTGTATGGCCCTGTGACCCGCTGCCATGTCTTACAGCCCTTTTTTCGATTAGGTCCCAAAACAGAATGGGCATTAGTCTTCTACTAGTGTTGTCGATTTTTCTCTCTCCCCCTTCGGTTTCTGTACAGACTGGCAGTGATCGACTGATGAACGGGCCAATTGCTGCTGTGGTAATTTTTGCTATGCTTCTTGTCTTTTTGCATGTGAGATGTGCTCTGTTGCTCAAACATTTCTTTTCAAATTGACTCACATGTGCACACAAACTGCTGATCTAGAAAGTCATTATCAGTCACTGCTGGGCTTGATGAGGGTAATAAAAAGAAATGATGCTTCTCACTGGCCGAGCGTAGTGACAGAGGCACGAAGCAAGTTCTTGTCAACTGCACCAGAATGACACACTATATAAGAGTCTGAAAGTGAGTGCTCCATTCAGTCGCATCCAGCCAGCCTACACACTGTTGTGCAGTTCCCACCCACCCTCCTCGGTACTATATTCTGTGTTTTCTGTAATCTGTCTAATGACATGACCTGTTCTGAGATTGGTTCAGAAACAGTTTTTTCCTCCATTGCACGTGCCTGTCTGAGCATAGAGGTTTCTTTCTGTCAGCAATTGCTGAAAATTAATCTGGCACCCAAACTCATGCCAGTCTTCTCACGGACTTATTCTTTTAGATATAATTGTTGGTTCAGGCACTCTTGCAGCAATCAGCACTTTTAGTCAGATTGGCACAACTCTGTTGTTCTTTCTGCATTCATTTTTCTTATCTGATGTATCAATAAAATAAGTTGCATGCGGTTGGCAGCGGGCGCCCCACCCCAATTGATGTACATGTGTTTGTGCAGAGGCTAGCATTCTTTTTGTTTAGTTAGTTTACCTAATGGAAATGCACTGGCTGCTTGTTCTTCAGTGATAAACCTTCTGTAACCTTCCAGAGCTGCACCAGTGTCCCTGTATGACACAGAGGTGATCAATCAGGGAGTGCAAACAAAACAATCAGTGATAGGCATGAAATAATGACAACAATAGACATTGCACACACGGGGGATTGTTTGTAAACACACTGACTGTGTAAACAACAACACCTTATTGAACACACCCCTAACTATGTGCAGATATTCATTGATTTATGTGTAGTTTTATCTTTGCTGATGTTTACATTTCTGTACATCGCAGTAAGGCTGTAAGTGGCTCTGTCTCTACAATCTGAATTCACATCTTACACTGAACTATAATAATTACTAATATAGTGGGTTTTTTGGTAAGACAGGCTTACTCTTCAGCTGGCATCTCTGGAAGAGGTGGCTGCATGGCTGCAGGAGGAACAAATGACACTGGGCCCAAAGAGCGAAAAGGAGATACCTGATCACAATCCCAAAGAAAAATTATGAAACATGTTGACTTCAGACATACAATGCAGTAAGCTGAAGAAGAAGATGTTACATAGTTAACACCTTGACATGAAGTACCTGCATGCATTACATTGACCAGCCTGTGAAGCTGCATAGTAGAAAGGCACATGCTCACACTGACCTTATCCTGGCGTCTGTTGTGTGGCAGCCGCACAACATACTCGCCTGCCCCAATTGCATTCCCTGACAATGCGTCTTGTGCATTATCACTGCCCAAACTGCTGGCTAATGTCAGGTGAGTCCCAAGTTTTCGGACTTGTGAACTTTGTTGGAGCTTGTTGGCAAGCTGTGGCAACAAAAGAAAAAACAATTGTAACACATTGTTAACATCTGGGGGTGGTGGCGGGGTGGCGGCGAGGT
>JAOWAW010108692.1:0-14036 GCA_028565695.1 Nicola tetela
CTTCTTCTTCTTCTTCTTCTTCTTCTTCTTCTTCTTCTTCTTCTTCTTCTTCTTCTTCTTTTTCTTCTTCTTCTTCACTCCCTCCACTGTTGCTCTTGGCAGAATCATTGCAGCAACATGTCTTTCTCTCGTTTTTTTAATAACTTTCCAGGAAGGTGGATTTTACTCTGCTGAAGACGCAGACTCCTTTCCGATGCTTGGCTCATCCCACAAACGAGAGGGTGCATTCTGTGTGTGGACGCTAGACGAAATAAGAAATCTCTTGCCACAAGTTGTTGAAGGAAGCTGTCAAGCTGGGGAGTGTGTTAGTTTCAGTCAGGTGTTTTGCCGACATTATGGAGTGACGGAGGGGAAGAGTGAAACGAACGGAGCAACTGTGCAGGTGAGTGGTTGGGAGGAAGCAGAACCAGAGAGAGGAAGAAAAGAACAAAGAGAGAAAGGGAGAATTAAGAGAGAGAAAGAATATAATGATGACTGGAAGGCAGAGGTCCATAGACAAAGAGTAGGAAGAAAGGGATTGACAAGAGACGGAGAAGCAGAAAGGAGAGAGTGCTGATAACCTCTGAAAAGAGATGACAAGCTGGACTGATGGTTCCACTAGAGAAATAGAATGAGACGGGGCAGAGAGACAGACAGAGAGAGAGAGAGAGAGAGAGAGAGAGAGAGAGAGAGTCTGACTTAAAACAGAGGGCTCATTTGGAAAGGAGCAATAAAGGTAGCCATAGCTGGGGAGGATGTGCGCTGTATGTCCTCGTGATGGTAAATTCTGTATTAATTTGTTGCCTTTCTAAAACATTTGTAATTTTAGTCACTTGTCAATGATGATAAGACTTAGTAAGGATCTTGACAAACTTCTCTTTACCAGACCAAACGAAACCAATGATAAAATTTATAATGACAGTTTCGGACACTCTCAGGTGTCCTTCTTCAGGCTAATGACAGAGATTCAGAGGCAAACCACCCAACTAAATACTGTTACATTACTACAAATACTGGTATCTCACACCTACAACTTCACACATACACTTGGTAAGTCACACTACTACACACATGCCCTCCATTGAGGGTCAAGAATTTGCTGGTTTAACTTAGTAAGGATGGTTGGTGCAGTGTCTTAGTCATGGGTAGTTCCATGCAGTAAGTTCTACAGAAATGATCATGCTCAGTACCATGACTGTATATGTGCCTTGCTATGCAATAGGTGATGTAGTGTCCACACATTCTAGAATTGACTTGCCATAAATGGTTTGGGGCAGAACAGAAGTGATGTCAAGTGGAAGATTGACTCGCAACAAAGTCAAGCACATTGGTATGTTATTTGAAAGTATGGGAGTATCTAGAGAAGTGGGACGACAATATGTCTATAAAAATAAGTTAGTGTAGAAGGCAATGTGCTCCTTTTTAGCAAAATAATATTGATATCCGAATTCAAAAAACCCAGGAGGAGGGGTTTGACAGACAAGGTAAAAATGTCTTTTCTCAGAGTTTCATTTTTAATACTGGTTAATACAGATAATCACTTATGCAATTGTTGTAGGTGGCTACTGCATTTGTAAACTGTGTTGATGTAATTGAATGCACAGAGGATTGATCTAATAATGAAACAATTGTTACTGGAAGTAACACACCATTGATGCGTGCAGATATGAGACCACAGTTGGTTCATATGCAGTGGCCCACAGCATATGCAGTCAGTTGATGTAGGATATTATCAAATCTTGTATCATGATGCTGCCAGTGTCAGTGCAATGCTCACACATACCTAATTTGATCCTATGGGAAGCACTAACAAAATCAGTCTTGACGTCATATTATGCAAGATTATGCAACCCAAAATTAGTCAAAACAACCTGGCAGAGGCACAAAAGGCTCAGTTAACTAAAACCTAACATGACCTGGAAATTGTGCCATCTTTTGTTTTCTGTGCATTCACTAATGGATGCTGATTTTTTGCAGGATGCAAGTGATTTGTCAGGTCAGAATGTGCTGAGAGTTCATGAAACAGTGGCTCAAACCGCCAAGAGCTTTGGAATTCCTGATGATCTTGCGGAAAGGGTCTTGTCATTTGGTCGCCAGCAGCTACTTGAAGCTCGTCGGCTCCGACCTCGACCTCAGCGGGATGACAAGATTGTAACGTCGTGGAACGGTGTGTTAAAGAACATGCAGACATAATGTTTTGTAAAACTGCTGAGAATGTCAAGGTTTTTCTTTTTCGTATGGAATATCAGAGAGTTTCATCTTTTTGCCATGCTGTTTTAGACAGGCGCAGAAGAAATGTTACTCTTCTTAGGGATGTATGAGGCATTGTCTTCCTTGTCCAATTTCCTGTTCACTGACATTGACATCTCTCTCTCTCTCTCTCTCTCTCTCTCCCTCTCCCTCTCTCCATGCTCCCCCTTTTCTGTTTATAATTCATGTGAAAATATACCCCCTGGACTTACTGTCGCAACCAACAACAAGAATTCATGCTCACCTGCTGCATAGTTCTTAATCAAGATTGCCGGAGGTTGCAGCAGTATACAGTTCTTAATCATCTTGGTTCTTGCTCTGTTGTTTGGCTACTCTGTGCATAGCATTAGTCTGCAAATATTTACTGATCTGCCACGCCTCTTGTCCATTTTCTTTTGACTTAGCTATTCCCTTGCATGCACCGTCAACATCCCAAGAAGTTGGCCTTGCTCCCCTTTTCCCTGATTGCATGATCAGCATTATTGGGCTTATTGAACTGTTTCAAATCCACTGGCTAGTCTTCCCACTCTCAATTACCCAGTCATCGCATTTCTAACCTTCGGTGCTCCTTGTATTTCCGAAGTTGTTTTTGTTATAAACAAAATAATAATTGAGATACCCTTGCTTCCTTTCGTCTTGTTCTACTCTCATTGAAATCCACCTTGACTTATCATACTGCTTCTCACAAATCCTCTGATTCCTCCAATTGTGTTTTATTGTAAGATGGTATGTCAGGGCAGAGTATTACTCTCATTTTTTTAGGATTTCCTCTCAAAAGTACTCTTGCCTTCTCTTCTCTACTTCTCAATAACTGAAAGCTGTCAAAGAGCCATACAAGTGTTTTTTCTTCATTTTGTTCATTTTTTCTGTACCCTTTGGTGTCAGTGGCACAGTGCATCTGTAACTGTGTCCTGTATGGGAGCTGCTGGCAATTCCTAAAACTCTAGCCTCTCTCAGTTACCTTAGTGGGTCTAGAGGCAAACAGGGAAGATCTTCATCATTTTCTAGTGACTTCTTTCGACCTGTGTTAAAATGTAATATATTATCTCCCAGGCTTGGCAATATCTGCGTTTGCGAGAGCTGGTCAAGTTCTTGGCGATGATGACTACCTCCAGCGAGCGATCGATGCAGCTCGTTTCATCGAGACGAACCTTTACAACCCAGCAACTGGTCGGCTGTTGCGGAATTGTTATCGTGATAGTGAAGGGTAAGCATAGATTTTGGGTCCTAGTACAAACTGGGATAGCTGCAGTGACCTGTGAGTATGATTGTAAAGTGAAGGGCTGTTGCTTTGTTCTTGATTTGCACAGATCACGTGCACTAGGGATTAGTAAGATTGAGGGCTTCTCAACCGACTATGCCTATTTGATTCGCGGTCTGATCGACCTGTTTGAAGGAACGTTTGATGATCATTGGTTGGAGTGGGCTGTACAACTGCAGGACAAGCAAGACAGACTGTTCCTCGATCACAAACATGGCGGATATTTTGATAGCACTGCTGAGGACCAGACAATACTCCTCAGAACAAAGGATGGTCAGTGACTTTATGTCTGGGAGAAAACCATCTTCACTGTAAGAGTGACACCTGCTTTTGTACACACTTCATTGTTTTCCAGGAATCCAACTGTGTGGTAAAGACAGGGATGGATGTTTTATAATTCAGTACCTAATTTTGGAATTGAGAAGGCAAAATGGGAGTTTCTTCCTTACAGTAGTTGTTTCTCTTTGTTGTGTTTGTAGATCAAGATGGAGCTGAGCCGACTGCTTGCTCTGTGGCTGCATCCAACCTTCTACGACTAGCTGAGTACACACAGAACAACAGCTACCGAGAGGGTGCCCTTGCAATCTTTCGAACATTTGCTGAGCGTCTGGAGAAATACCCACAGGCTCTTCCAGAAATGCTCAGTGCATACATCTTTCACCATAGTCCAGTTGTCAAGGTAAAGTTAGGGAAAATCATGAGATAACGGTTGGGGAAGAGCTTTGCACAACATAGACAAGGAAAATGCATGTTATAATATTGTTGAGCTCTTCAACAATTTCTTGGCATTAATACTTCAAAGTTTTACAGAAATTTAAATTGAATGACACCTTACTTTGAAGAAAAACTGAACGCTAAGATTTTGTTGTATATTTCAGATACTGGCGACAGGTCCCCGAGATGCATCCAACTGGAGTACTCTCATCAACTCTGTGCATAGTGTCTATTTGCCACATAAACTTCTCGGCCATGTGTCTTCGCCAGACTGCTATCTAGCGCAGCGATTGCACCAACTTCAGACACTAGTACAGCCCATTGGTCATGCGCAGGTGAGATGAATTTGTCAGCAAAGGGAACCGTTACAAACTGCATCGTTTTCATGCATGCCAGGAATGGGTTCCTTTGCTTCTAAATTGCTTATCAGATAGTGTTGAGTTTTTCTTTGGTCAAGGGGGCTCAAGTGAATTGTGATGTGACATCACAATGAAAAGGCCCATACATGAAATTTGATGTCCTGTAGGTTTTGCCATTGTGATGTCACAACTGGGTTTAGCCACCTTAAACTCCTCTAGTTTGTCATGGTCTTTTCCTATGATCACACAAAGCAAATGTAACAAGCAGCGCAGACATTTACCCTTTAGTCATCCCCGTAATTATATGCATTTAGCGAAGGTGATCAAAATTTACAAAACAGATAGGGGTTGCTGTAGTTAGACAAGACCATCATCCGTTTTCTATTCATCTCTGCACGATTGTGTGGGTGAAGAAGAGAGTAGAAAGCCAGGGCTGTCCCCCAAATTAGAAGAAATGATTTGTGTAACCAGCAGTGGGAGGGGTAGGGCTTTTAACTAGTTCACACTGCATCGTCTAGGCACTTGGAGTCTTTAGACACCTGAGGTGATCTACTCATTCAAAATTACCTTGTCTTACTGTTGGGTTGGTTTTTAAAATTTTTATTCCAATACTGGTGTGTTAGCTCAGTTACTGCCTGAGATGCAATTTCCTGATAAAGGTCATTACTTTTGTGCTTGTGGACATGAATTTTTGGGATGTTTGTGTCCGGGGTAGGGTTAGGAGTGGGAGAATACAGGTAGTCTGTTGTACTGTACAGAAATCCCTTTGACTGGGTTTGAGGTTCAATGTACACAGTGGACCAATGTAAAATTTAATTGGAGTATTTTGGTTTGACACCAAGAATGTTCAATATAGTCTGTGTCAATCTATAGGTTGTAAGTGATAGTTCATGTACTTCAGGTCGGAGTGATTTTTTGCATTGTTCATCTGTCTGTTGGAAATCAGATAGTCCGTGCACTTTCAGGGCTGTGGCACACAGTCTGGCCGGTCCAGCCATAGCCGGACCGGTTTGTCAAAAAGTCAACCAATCCAATATGTACAAAAACAGCCTCAGATTGCAGTAAAATGCACATAATGGCAGTTCAAATTTCAAATATTTCTGCAGAGCATACTCCCAAACCTCTTGGAGTGTGTTGTGGCCAGGCTGGTTCTAATGCCTTTGCTATAACCATGACCTTGCATGACCTTCAGTCTGTGTGCACCTTGACCTTCTGTCAACAGTTTGGTTGAACTGTTCTTCTCTAAAGTTGGCTCAATTCAATCAGCTTTGTGTTTGCTGTATTTGTTGTTGTTTCAGCTACTGATCTGCAAAGAGTCCACGTGTTTGACACCAACAGCCGATCCTGCTGAAGTGCACAGGATTCTCTCTCCATCATGAGATTGCTTGAAGAAAAAATATTGACTTGACAGAAAGAGTATGAAAGAGAAAGTGATTGGTCGGCCCTTCTTCTAATCACCTAACTGCTGCCATGAAGATCCGCCATTGTCGAGGAAAAGCAATGCAATGGTTGCTACTGGAATACTTGACAGAGATAGAAAGGATTACATTTTTGTAGATAACAGAAGAACAACACTGACCACTAACATGCAGACACTCTTTGCATACTTGAGCCTACTAACAGGGTGAACATGTCCAAGGCCTACACACAATACATGCTTGTCCAGTCTACGCACCAGCAGTTCCGTATGATTGAATGAAGTTGATTTAGTGTGCAAGAAATCACAATGTGTACATAATCCACCACAACAGACCAATGAGACGTTCTTCTTCTATCCACCTGTGTATAAGACCATACCAGTATTTCTGTGTGTTACTGTGTGTGTGCATGCATGTGTGTGTTTGTGTGTTCTGTGAGAGTGAGAGCAGAGAGAGTATTTATGTGCCTGAGCATTGTGTATGTACATATTGTTACCAAAACCCCTTCTTTCTCTGTCTTTGCATCATTCTCTCTCTTTCTCTGTCTCTCCATGCTCACTGTCTGTATCCTTTCCTCTCTTGTTATGCATCTGTGTTTCCTTCACATGCCAACTGTGTGTGAATTTTCTGAGAGCTGGTATGGTTCACATGCAGTTTTCCATACCATGCCACATTCTGCGCAATAATAATTTGTTTTCTTGTCAGGCATAAAGCACTAGACAAGACCTATAAAAAGTCACATTTCCTGCTAGGTGAGGAGGATGGTCCACCTTACATTCTGGGCTTCTCTTGCTCATGGACATGTATTTGTTACAGGTTCATGATTCCGTTTCAGAATGTTTGACTTGCTTCATCTGATTGACTACCACTAAGACAGGAACGTGAATGTGGAGCTTCCATGTACAATTGTTGGCATTTGTTAAATTTGGGAAACTAGGGCTAGGGATAGCAAAACATGTACCCTCAATGTAGTTTGAACTGAAAATGTCATCAAACCTGCTAATCTGGTCTCTCATCTGTCAACTGAAGCCCGGATGGTGAATTAATCTGTACACCAATTTGGGTCTTGCCAAAACTAATTCAAAAATTCCCATGAAGTCTGGTCCTTCAGAGCTAGCTGTCTTGTTCTGCTTCAATAAATTCATCACCACTATCAGGTCTTTTCAGGGCTAATTCAACTCTCAGAAGTGCATCTTTACAGTTTTAAGATATACAAAGCCTCTATCTGCAAGAAGAGGAAAAATTTTCATGTGTTGTCTTTTCTCTGCCTTAAAACACTGTTGAGCTTGTTTTGTTTTCTCCAGTTAAACACTACTGGTTTATGGTCAATTTGTTCAAGGACCAAAGGATCTTTAGGGGGTAATGAACAGTAAGACAAAAAAGCAGGAACAACTATATTAAAAAAAACGGTCAAGACGATAGACACAATGGAATGTTGACATCTCCAGTGAGTCAAAGTGAACTAGGGGGAAGGCTAAGATAAAATAGGGAGGGTAAGTTTAAGGAGACAGCTTTGAAGAGTAAAAACTGAAGATGAACACTTACAAAGAACCATATATAGTAGTGCAATGGACAATCACCATTGGACATGAACAAGATTGAACTGAGTACTTTGGGCAATGGCAAACACAGCTAGATCTGTACTGACTCTTCTAGAGTGGAACTCCAAATAAGGGTCAGGCTAAAATGAGAGGAGGGGTAGTCAAGCCTATGATGCGAATGAAAGATCGAAAAAAACCTGCTTAGCCATGAGTGCTAATTATGTTTCAATGTGTTACTATGGAGATGTACCAAAAACCATTGGTGGTTGATGTGCCAAACCCACTTCAAGGCATTGGTTGTGAGGTGACCTTTGTTGAGGCTTTGGTTGCAAGGTGATCCTTGTTCAAGATCACGATTGCATGTTGGGGGAAAGGGAAGGTTGGCAGTTTACCACCACCAGTGATGATACTAGTAGGCTTTTGAACTATTTTTTCCATCTGCACTAGACTGCTTCCAGCCCTTTGAGCCATGTTGCGAGCTCATAACCTCATTTAGGGAAGAGTTATTACCATGCAAAGTTAGGTGGTCCCTTTAAGCTTTTGTGAGTTCTACTCTGGGACCAATTAGGAACCATGTAAGCCGCCAGTACAGTTCCACTCATGCTGTACCAATTCTATTTCAGAATGGTTCAGATCAACATCAAAGCCGGATAAAAATTCAGAGATTTACACACAAGAAGAGATGTGACTAACCATGCAACCACATCATTGTACACAAGCTACCCATTTGTATAACCCTGACAACAAGCAAACAACCTTCAGGTACATTTCTATGAACCACAATGGATTTTAGACAATCTTCAAGATCAGGACCATCTCTCAAAGTGTGTCAGTCCAATTAACATCTGCAATATTGGATTCTCAACATAAATTCTACAAAAATAATATAATACACTTGACATCTTCGACAGGTTTTCGGCATTTGTATGATATGCTTATGATCTGATAGGGCTCACACAATGGTTTTGGTGTGAATGCAGGGCGTAGATAAAAAATCTGATATTTTTCACTCATCCGAACAACAATAATCTTTTCAGATGTTAGCATGAGGACTCAATCTGGGCACATGTTTGCTGTGAGTCCCCTACACTATTATTAACAGATGTGCCCTCACTCCAACCTCCAATGTGGATCATCCTGTCTGCTTGCCTGGACTCACCTCGACTTGAGCAACGTTCTGCTGACATTGAGTTAGTTACAACACTACCATGCTGCAAGCGACCATTTCCTAGCGATGAATGCTCCAGGCAACTGCTGTCACCGTTCACCTTGTCCATCCTGTGCTGGTTGCTGTGATGGCTGCTTGATGATGATGAGCAGCCAATGTCACTGACATTAGAGCTGTGAAGAGCTGAGACAGATGTGCTTGACAGAGCCAGATTGCCATTTGGCACAGCTTGACTCCCTCGTGAGGAATCATTGGCCGGTGAAAGCGGTGGTAACTGGACAATGTGACCATTCAGAAAACTTGGACCATGCTGCACAATCACATCACCTTCATTTGCTTCAGTAACAGCTGGAAGATAACGCTTCTTCTTCAGGTCGTAGAATGTCTTCTTGATGCGAAGGGCAGTGATTCTCGAGCCAGGGCGTTCCCTCCAGCAGTCACGCATTGTGTAGGCAAGATGTCGTGAGTAAGTGTCCTTCAACAAGTGCTCTGGTACTATTGGCCGATGCTTCTCCACAACAACTACTTGTTGCACTTCCTCTACACTGGGGTCAGGCATCAAATGATCATAGTAAGGAAGCTCATATGAGAGCACTTGACCATCAACACGACATCTTCGACCAATCTCCCACAACACTAAGCCAAGGGCGTAGATGTCAGCACAGCGAAAAGCGTTGAATCGGTGGACATTTATTGATTCTGCCAACATCTCTGGGGACATGTAGCGCTTAGTTCCAACCTTATGGTTTGGCACATCCGGCGGTTCATCTGAGTCTGGGTCATGCATTACTGCCAGACCCAAATCAGCAATGCAACAATTCAGGTCATCCTTCACTAAGATATTTTTGCTCTTCAAGTCTCTGTGCGCTATGCTTCGCTTTCCACACGTACCCTGAATTTCTGTATGAAGGTGGTTGAGACCACTGGCAATAGAGTAAGCGAATTTGAGACCTGTCTCCACATCAATCTCGTTGTCGACGAGGTAATCGTATAGAGAGCCGTGTGAGTGGTACTGCGTGATCAACCAGAGTTCTGTACAATCGTTGTTCGACCTTACGTCCGACCCATAGAACGTCAGAATATGCTCGTGTCTCAGGAGAACGCTGTTGTAGATCTGCGTCTCGCACAACCATGATTGCTCGTCGCGCGAATAAAAAATTTTCACAGCCACGTCCTCACCTTGCCAAACACCACTGTGCACCTCCCCAAAGCGCCCTCTTCCAATGCACGTCTTAAGCTCGATTTCCCGAGAAAGCGTACGCTGAACGAGATAGACTGCTCCGGCGCCACTGCCCGACGTGAAACGAGAGCTGGACAGGTCTACTGCCTCAGGAGGCGGACGGACTACTCCGCCGATCGGGTGAGCGAACATTCGCGACACGTTGTACGAGTCATAGCTGCTCGCTATCGAGTCACCGACATGTGCGCTGCCATTCGCAAGAGGTTTCCTGGAAACGGCTCCGAGCTTTTTCTTCCTACGAAAATACACAACGACAACAATCAGTGCGACAAGCAAGACGACGAAGAGCAATGAGAAGGGCAAAGCGATTTCCAAGTCTCGCGATGAGTCTTTTCCCGAAGGTGTTATTCTGACGGTAACCACTGGCAATGTCGTCGGAAGCGGGCCTCCTGCTCCTGTTGGCCGGCTCAGATTCACGCGGATATTGCAAAGATCCGAAGAATTACAGCAGTGCACATGGACTAAATCGGGTAAGTGGAGACAGCTAGAACGATCGATCCCGAAGCCTTGATGTACATGTTTCAAGCAAGAATACTCCTGTCGCGCCCACGAATGCTGTCTGAAGTAAGTACCGCACACTCCTATGCTATCGTCAATCTCGCATGTGAAGTTCCTGCGCTGGCACACATCGTACGGTTCCGTACAGTAGCACAGGAGCCCTTCCACTGAACAGATGGTACCAAGGTGAAGCAGAGCGCTCAATAGTAACGCTCTGCCAAATGCCGAAAAGAAGTTCATCCGTACGCAGGCTTTCCTTCGACTACGTGAACAGACGTCTGTTTCGACAGCTGCCAACATCAGTCTCACTGCCTGACGTCGGTGCTCACACGAAAGTGAGCCAAACAAGATAGAGTTCACAATAGCTCAAAAACTCTCAGTCTTGACTTCTTCGCAAGGAAATCATTCAAGCTTCCGCTTCCCCCTCCATGGTCCAACCCAGCCAAGACGTTGGCACGTGCCTCAATTCATATACAAGATAGTGTTCCCTTAAAGGTCTGCTAGGAGATAACCCAGTTGCTGAGAAGACGAACAGGTTCTCTTCTCGACACTGTCCACCGACTGTCTCAAAGCCCTGCCATTATTATTATTACTATCATGGTTATCACTTGAGCTTCAATCATTGACAGCGTGCGGGTGTATGGAACTCTTGTTTGTGGTTGGTTGCACTGACCAGTCTTGCACGCTGCGGCGCCCCGCGAAGTGTCATGACAAGCCACAGGTGGACTCGGCGCTCCAGCACGAGTCCCTCTGCTGCCTCTAGTCTAGAACGCGAACGTCGGCGCGGCGGCGGGCAAGCGTCAGCTCGTCAAGTTGCAAAATGCACAGGCCGAGAACAAACCAGCTGAAACAGAACTTCTGTCCTTTCTTCCCATCTGCACGCGACCTCACGAGACCACGATGACAGTGCCAGCGATCGAGGTTATTTCGAATGGTGCAGGTGTAGACCACAGCAAGGATATCTGTTACGAAACCTACCATTATGGTACACAATAATGATAAAACCATATTGATATCTATTATGTACATGTGTACTGGTATCGTAATTATGCCAGATATGCGCAGGCTATGCAAATAAGTAGTACGAAGCTATACGAGGCTTCGATGAACAAAGAATAATTCTGCTCAGCGACTTGCTGGCAATCTTTGCGCTGGGCCTTTCCCATGCGTATGATTTCGGTTTAAAACCCAAACCCTTGTCGCTAAGTTCGCTAAAACCAGCACCGTGCCAACACCTGACAAAGGCGCTTTTCAACTTTTTTTTTGCATCTGCCGACAAATCGCCTGAAATACAACTCGGTGGAAGGTTTCACACTGCGTTTGCAGAGCCAGTAAGTGTAAACGAAAAACTGATAAAAATGTTTACCGGATGAAGGACTTCCGTCCTTAAAACTACCTATGGATTTACAGCCCACAGCACTTTCATTGCAAGGCCTCATTTCATCGTACGTTCCCACCCTCGATTGAAAGCAGACGTGCACCAGATGGACGACAGACATGTACGCCGAACGTCAAGCGGGCATCTTGTTCACGTGACCACGGCCGGAACAAGGTGATTAGTGCTCAATTACTGTGACTAGCGCTCTGTGCTGCCGGCCGGTGCAGCCGCCGATGTCTAGACCAGGGTCGGGACCGGTCGACGCCGATAATAGTTAAACTTAGATCAATACCCTCTGTTTCGCAGTGTAAATGACTCACCCAAGAGATAGGGATCTTGCGCTGAATAAAAGTATTGGCAATGCCAAACAGACATGTTAAAATAAGGCCCGCGTTTTATCCATTTATTGCTTTGAACGTCCCTCGCTTTTTTAGCATTTAGTGCCCAAATTTGCAACTAGTCCTTACACTGTAGTCATACACATGTACTAGTAGATCCGTATGTCATCAACGGCACAGCGAAAGTGTGTCAGCGACCAAATGCTACAATGCCGAATAATACTAGAAAAAGAATTAAAATAAACAAATGGTCAAATACACACGGACACGATTAGTTATAAATAAATAAATAAATAAAGAGTAGAAAAAAACGACAACTGGAACCTTAGTACGAACACAAAAACAAAACCAAAGCCAGAGCGCATTTATAGTAGGCAAATTATTTGCAGAAGAAGGACATCGATGCGCTATCTTCAAAGTGAAGAGCTAACAGGATGCATTGGTTTGTATAGCTTGCAGCAATGGACATACGGACACGAATGGCGTACTGTGAAGTTCATTGTTCCACTATTATGGTTTCGACCATTGGTTAGCCAATTGAGCAGCGAGTCTCTTTGAGAAATGTTAGCCTTCTCTGTGAAAGGCTCCATCTGTCGACACAGTGAGCGGAATGTTTTTTTTTCTTTTTCTTTAAATCTCTTTGTAGTATTATTTAGCATTAAAATGTATCTGAGGTGCTGATCAGGGGTGGCTCTCTCCGTGGCACGTGCCAGATTTTAACTACGCAACGTGTACAAACGTATTTCAAGTGTACATGTACATGTACATGATGTACTATAAACCATCTTTTGGCATTGCCTTGCCGATATGGTGGCCTTGGTCTAGTATGGCCGACATCCCTGTCAGGCCAATATCAGTCCTCGCGTCATATATCTACTCCTCTTGTTGATCGTATAGTCGCTCAGGAGCTCACTTTGGGGCACGGTGATGCTGTTGGTGCAGTTCACGACGCCAAAAAGAACATTCAAGCTCAAACATTTAGTTGTGACTCCTGAGCAAGCAGCTGCCAGCCTTTTTGTTAACTCAGTTGATTCTGAACTGCAGCGAGCCATCAGCTTGGCTTCAGAGAAGGGTGCCTCAAGCTGGCTACGCAGACCGCTAAAGTTATACGACTTTGCACTAACCAAAGGACTCGGAATTCAGAGATAGCATTTATCTTAGGTACACTGGATTCCCCCAAGGTTACCCTCCTATTGCTCATAAGGTGCAAATTTTTCTGTGGCGCATGCCTTATCCTGCTCAACAGGTGAATTTCCATCGTTACGTCATAATGAGGTTCGCGATCTGACAGTGAGTTTGCTAAAGCGAATTGCCAACATGTTTTCAACTTCTTTGCACCTTCGAATCGTACAACTTCTCCTGATGCCTGTTACACACGCCACGAGAAAGAGAGGAGACGGACGTATGAGCAGCGACTGCGTGAGGTTGAGCAGGCTTCATTTGTGCCTGCCATTTTTGCAACTTCGGTAGGAAAGAGCAGACATGCCACTTCACTCTACAAACGAATCGCAGTACTGTTGAATGAGAAGACCGGAGAGTGCTACAGTTCACAGATCTCGTGGATACGCTGTCGCCTGAGCTTTGCCCTTCTGTGTTCGAACGTAATGTGCCTTCGTGGGGCGCGTCGTCTTTTTTAACACGTCGGAAGTTGAGTCTGCTGCGCAGCCTTCTGCTGCTTTGGCTGTGGCTGAGGCAGCAATTCATATTTAATTTTTTTTCTCTAACACATGCTCATCATTTTTTCAAAATCTACTAATATCACGTCCACTTTTTTGACATTGAAAAATTCAAGTTTTTCTCTCTTTCATTATTATCATTATTATTATTATTATTATTATTATTATTATTATTATTATTATTATTATTATTGCTTTAGAGACATCACTCTGGGA
>JAOWAW010108736.1:0-14024 GCA_028565695.1 Nicola tetela
TCCGTGCCGTGGTACTAGATACCCTTGTATGGTGGCGGTTTTAAAGAAACGGCCGGAAGTCCGAATCTTTGAAATGCTATAACTCAGTGGTAATTCAAGCGATTTTGATGATTGACCCCTCATTTTTCTCAGAAAGACTTCTAGAATACGTTTTCACTGAAAAAAGCATCAAATTCCGAAATCCAAAAAATGACTGAAGTCGCTAGTACGGGGTCACGATATTACCTGATTCGATTACGCCAGGCAAGGCAGATGACAAGCACGCGCGGGCGCTAGCGCTGGAGCGATCTGTTGCCATGGTTAATATTACGAGGCTTTTCTGCAAAAAAAGTTGTAAAACAATTTTTCTGGCACCAACTTTTGGCACCCCGGTCACAGACTCACAGTGTATCATGGTGTACAGTATTTGGTGTATTGAGCAAGGTCTGGATGTCTGAAAGACATAGCAAAGAGCCTAGGATATTAGAGTGAGGTACTTCCAACTTTTCACACATTTCAATAAAAAATGAAGAAAAATTATCTGGCAACCCACCAGACTAGACCAGACACACTGCAGCCAGAAAAATGCAGTCAGATAGCATTACAGACCACTGACACACCCTACCCATTGTTTTCCCAAATTATGCTGAATTTTTTTCAGGATGTCGTGATTGGCTAAGAAAGGCTGTGATTTTTACAAAAATGGCCATTCTCAAATGGAAAAAAAAGCAGAAAATGATGGATCTGCCAAGAGAAAAAAGCAAAACACTGTACCTACTGCTATTATTAATGTTTGCATGCGTGGTGCAGTGACAGCTTTTAGCAAAATTTGCTATAGATATTTTACATTCCACTTACATGATAAAATATGATTTCTCGCCACCTAAAACTTACACATTTGACACCTCAATGTAGAATTACAGTGCAGCTGTGTAAATATGAGATTTCCCTTAGTGTTACACTGATTTACCTGAAGGAGACCCTTGCAAAGAGGTTGAAACATTGTATCAACATTTAGTAGCTTCTGTCTGGAGTCAGTGATTGTAGTCTGGGCCAGGAGAGATGATCAGTTTTTCAAAACTGAATACAATTTGTACTGATTTTTTTGTTTTAGCTGTGAATAAAAGTTGAGAAGGAAGTAGAATATTGAGAATGAAGTTGAATATTAAAATTTAATAGTAACGAAATACATCTATAGCCCTTGGCATGCATGCTGAGAAACTGTGGCAAGTTTGAAGGCAATAGAGTGAAAACAAAGAAAATCTATCAACAAGAAGTTTAGAAGTGCAGTTGCTGTTGCGAATGTATCATGAATCTTAGTTACTGTGGTTAATTTTAGTGTGGGTGCAGTAGCTACCACCTTGGTAGCTGCCACACCCCCCAAAGCTTGCATAAGCTCCATGGCAGCTGCAAGGGCACGACCTCGATGATGTGGTACACTAGCCACCACGCCCACACATATTAATAGACTTGCTTTAGCTGACTTTCTTTGTTTAGTGTCTGCTAAGTATCTACTCAAACTCATTATGAGTGAAAATCATAATCAGTGAGAATATCAACCACACCTGAGTTTCATGTCTGGATTATATGAGAATTAATTCCAGGGACAATACTTGTATTATTGGAATTCAGATAAGGTAGTATTAACTTTTCGGACACTTGCTTCTGCCATTGCTAAAATAAGACCAATGGCCTTATTGCAGTCCTGCACAAAAGTAAGCTATCATTTTGCTTTGTCTCTAACCTAGCTCCACTTACAAACTTGGCTAGTCTGTTCTTTATCATCAAAAGACTTCAATGACACTGAAAAGAAATTTCTTGCAAAGCACCGATTTCAGGGGAAGGGGGTGTAGCCATTTCCCAAATTGGCCATTTGTTCTCACATAAAATGGCTCTTCCAACCAGCATTGGGATTAGTTTACAGGCTACTATGTACCCAAGTGTATTTGGACACATTTGTTTCTCTTGACATTTAGTATTATCTTTGTTTTTAGTGGAGACTATAGTTTTAAGAATTTCTTTAAAAATGGTTGAAAAAACTCCACAGCAATTTGTAGTACAGTCAATTTGTGCTGAAGGTAAGCTTACTTCTGGTCGTTCAGACTCTGATATTGAACAATTGCAAAATACGAGAGGAGAAAAACCCAGTGAAAGGAGGAGTGATGGAGAATGAGATCAAATTGGGGGCCAGTGACCGTTGGTCAGTGCCAGCTGCGCTACAACCTTATAACAATAATAATTATTATTGATGCCAGGAGGGACTCCATTTGCTTGCCAACAGCCGATGAAATGTGATTATGTGACTCTAGAGGAATTGCCTGCACGAGCACTGCTGCCCTTGAATTCACTTTTGTGGTGACATTCTTCGAAACACGCCTCAGGTTTTATGCTTGGGCTTAGTCTTGAAAAAGCCCCAGCTTCAGCATTTAACCCCTACAATTACCGTCAAACAAAAAAAAAAGAAAAAAAGATACCCTAAGGGTGGCCCATCTCTCTCGCCACCAACCAATTTCGTCAGTAAAACTATGGCACGATGTATACATGAACAATGATGTGCTCTGTATTCTACATGTTTTGAGCAACACGCAGTATAATCTTTAGTTGGTTTGTTACTACAAGCAATTAGGCTGACTCAGACAAACATAGAGACCTGCGAACAAAGGCTGCAGAGCTTGAAGGATATTACACCAATAAACCCACACTGACCTAGGTTAGCTTTGTATATCAAGCTATCCTTGCAAGCACAAAGCTTGACAGCATGGACAACACAAAAAGTCATGGAATACTGTCATGCCACCTTGGTGGCTACAGGTATGAAACCTGCCAAGAGAAAATATTGAGATAACTGAAACAATGTGTAGAATAACATGCAGAAAGGTTTACAGCATAAAGACCCACTAGAGGAGGGTCAGACAGAATCAGGCAACCATGATACACACAGCGCCGAATTAACATATGAAATAACTACCAGAGAAGAAACGATCACCGCTTCTGCAAGAGCAACAAAGAAAAGAGAATTAAAACAGGAAGAGAGAGGTGTAAGAATACAGAAGACAGAAAGAATGAAAAAAAGGAGGACAATGGCTAGATACTTCATTGTTGAAAATTCAAAGACAAGGACAGCCACAAAAGTGAAAACACTACTATATGTGAAACATCCAAAGCAATGCATGATAAAAGGAATTAAAGAGCTGACCAAAATTATCATCTTTTTGATATGTGCACAGGAGGGTAAATGAATTGGACTTTATCACATGTCCACAACTAAATTCTTGCGCCGAAACGGATGATTTCCATCGGGTCACCATACACAAGCAGGCCATCCATCAGTATCACGTGCAGCACAATTCTATGTAGCAAGCTTTCCGAAAGGCTCTTCCCCAGGTCAATTAGCGTCAAGCGGAACTTCCTGGAGCTCAATGGATGCACATGGTAACGCCGAAACATAGCATCTGCGCTCATCTCCTCACCATCAACACACACACGGATTCTCTGATAAATCCCAGTGGTGATTTCTGGCTCCCCATCGACCCTTGCACCTGGCAAATCGTTGACGAAGTGCGGCGCATAGGCAAACCGCCGTTGACCAGATGGAGCCTGTGCTGACGGTGGGGGGTCTTTGAAAAATAGATTTGGCTTTGCTGCAGAATGAGGCTGCCATTCCTGACTAAGGTGAGCACAGAACACTTCTGCAGGCTGGTAGTCTGCCTTGTAGGACAACTTTTTGTTGCCTGGGCAAAAGTTGCCCAAGTAATAGTGCTGGATGTCAGCACCGTGGCGGTTCAGCTCGCGAGCGAACTCAATCTCCATCAGACAGCTGTAAACTCCGAGTGACAGCTTTGCATACTTCGGGTCAATGTCAAAAAAGTAGTAGATGCTGACGAGAGCATTTGGCATCACATCAATGACCCCTACACCTGCCAGGTGATCACCAACAAAATACTCCTGGTGGAAAGTGCCGTATGCAATGCCGTTTTCCTCAGTATTGATCAGAGGTGTGTCCAGCAGATGAGCATGATAGGACTCCTTTGAGCAAAACCCTGACTCATGCCGGTCAATCTGGTAGTGGTAGTACAGCTGGAATGCATCCTCGCTGTAACGTGGTCGTACCGTCTGGATGCGCACTCCAGCCTGCTCGGCACGCTTCTTCACACGCATGAATGTTGATGACTTTGTTTCATCAAACTCACTGAGCTTCAGGCGAATTTCACTCGTGTTACATGAATACACATGCATCTGACGGAACTGGAAGAGCTGCAGGCCACCCCGCCGAAACCATCCACCCTCAATGAATTCTTGGTAGTCCGCTGGAGCTAATTCTTTGACTGTCATAATGAGCTCTGATGCCAAGCCCTTGCGACAGTTTGGACAAGCATGCAGGGCCATGCCCGACAAGCGTTGAATTGCTATTGGATGATCAGATCTCAGAAACGCCTCGACCTCTGGTCCACTTTCTTCCTGAATACGCAGCTCATCCTCCACCAACAAGTCATAGACATCCTTCTCAGCAGGGTTGTACCGTCGTTGGTAGATTGGTATCTCTCCGGGCATCTGCTTGATCTCAGGTGGTGGTCTCTTCCGACGCTTCTTCTGACGCCAAACAGTACCACAGAACACATTGGACAACAGCGTGTGGCCGCAGTTGACAAGATCGTTTTCTCCTGCACACTGCGTCATTGAGTAGCGGCAGCTGACAACATCCAGAACGGTGTCTTGCAGGCCTTCGATTTCAGCGACATCAACAAGAACACCGTCATCCAGCACCATTCGCAACAGCAAGACAATACTGAGCATGCAGGGCATGGCATGATGAGGCATGTTCTGCAAGCAGCGAAGTGCAACCCGATGAACTTTAGCATCAGCCATTGTCTGCTTAATCCTCTTGTCGCCCAGCGCCATGCTGGCAAGGCACATCAGTACAACTCGGTGCAACTCACCATTGGAATAGTTTGCTGACATGCTACGGGACAGACCATCGATGATCCCATCTTGAGCAAGCACAGTGCTGTAGATGCCGTTGGCCGCCAAGTGGGAAATGGTCTGAGTACACTTGACAACCATCTGAGGATCTCTTACACGGTAACGGAGAATCTTGCCAATAACATGGTGAGCACCAATGTCAAACAGTGCCTTCCTGTTCTTCTCGACACCAACAGCCCATCTGCCCAGCACCTCAGTAACCCATTCCTGAGTCTGCCGGTTCACATTTAGCTTGCCTCGACCGCTGAAGAATGGAGTCTCTTCATAGTCACCCAGTTCCACCACTGTTTTGTGCCAGCCCAATTCAATGGTCAATGTCTTCAGTTCATTGCTCTTCGTTAGCGAGTCCACGCAGCTGAACGTGATAGCATGAAGTTGTTGCTCAGGTGGATTACAGTCATAAAAGTGGTGAGCAATACGACAGACCACATCCACCATTCTGGACTTTAACACTCGGAGACGCAGCTCATGATCCATCGTGCAAGCAAAGCGCATGATAGCTCGAATAATGGCCCGCGCAAACCTGAGATCCATTGGCAAGACCAAGCCCCGGTCAACAACAAACTCGTGCAGGCCGACCTTCAGCATTAGGTCAATGTTGTGATGTGGAAACATTGACAAATTGCTTATAGCGATGCAGCCAGAGCCCACTGTTTTAGCATCACTCTTGTGCAGCTCCATCAACTCAACGAGCAACTCAATGCCACCATATGCCTTCATTGGTGCTGAATCAGGTGCACTCAAGTGAGCCATTGCCATCAAACCATCCGACATTATCTCCAGGCAGTGTTTGTTCCGTCTCAGGCCATCAAAAACGTGCTTGAACACACCGTCGCGAACTATGTGCTGTGCAGTTGGCTGAAAAAGACTGCAACGAAGCAGAAGGCGAAAAGCAGCTTCCAGCACATCTGGCCGCTGCTTGCCCCAGCGACGAATAGCTTCATCGCCAAGTGGGTAAAGTGGATTGTCCTTCATAACCGGTCCCATGATACGGTCGTACCTACCCATGCGATTACCGACCCCACACGCAGCAATCAGTACTTCAGGATCGTCCATGTTCTTGCTCATGACCTTCACCATAGCAGGAATGAGACCGGATTTCACTGGTGGCATTGGGTCCATATTGATGCCGGTGATGGCACGGTCGCCATCTATCATCTCACGCACCCACTCCTCTGTCACCTGGAGAAGAGGAATAAGCACCTGGCGCTGTGTCAAATAAACATCAACTAGGGCAATCACTAGCTCATGCAGAAGCAGTGGCAAGTCCAATTCATCAGCCAAATCCAGGCACATTGACCGCTGAAGAACCTCACAGTAATTGATAACTATTGGCCCATACTGTGCACCATGAAGCTTCACCTGTTCATGTACAGCCTGCAGCAGTCGACGTTTAGATGAATCATCATCTGGTTTCAGGCATTCTGCTGAAATCGCCTGTATGTACACCTCATCAGGAGTAGAGCTGACACAGAAGGTAACCAGCAGTGACATGACCAAGCTGACGAGCTGCAACGACTGGCCGCCATACGTGTCCAACAAGTTCGTGAGTAGTCGTCGCAGCTGTTCTGAGCACAGGAATGCTTCCTTGACACTCTCCTCATTTTTACTGGCCAACGCAAGACGGTACAGTAGCAGAAAGGCAAGTATCTGCAGCTGTGCTCTCTCTGTCTCATTCTCCACATGGCGGAATGGCGGAATGGCTGGCAGCACTTGCACATGAAAGCCACAGCTCACCAGGTACTGCGCCTGCTGTGGGTCAAGAGCGGTTTTCACAAGGTCATGCAGTGCCTGCACAGCTGATGCATTGGATGGTGGATGTACAACTTGGAGCTGTAGCTGCCTGCAAATACACAAAAACAGAAACAACGGGTCTTAAGGCAAAAAAAATGGTGATGCTTTTGTCAAAACAAATAAAAAAAAAAAATTAACATGTCTGTGAGAACAAGAAAATAGGCACATACTAGGTGCATCACCAGGAATGAGTGACATGCTGAGTTGGTGCAAATGAGCATGTCTAATTCATGTCGCTGCGAGGCTGCATGCATGCGGACGTATACCAAATGAACTATAGTAGACTCTACTGTGTAGTGTATGTACTCCTCTATTCATAGATGTCGCTCCCATGCATGTTGCAAGACTGAGCGTCTTGTTTCTAACAGCCAAAGCTGCTTGATTCGGTGAAAAAATTCACCTAGAAAGTTGGAATAAGGGTACAGTGTGGGTGGAAGCGAATGTGCTATATGAGTGAGCATGAGGACATTGACAACTTGACATGGGAATGGCTTCAAAGATGCAGGGAGTGAGTTCTCATAATATCTCCATTAGAGGACCAATGATCCAGGAACAAGCTCCAGAGTACACTAGTTCTGCACATGTGTTGTTTGTCTTTCATGAGAAGTTTCAGATATAAGACCACTTCCTTGGAAAAGTACGAGTTCAGGGCCAAATTATGAAGTTGAATGCTTGCAAAAGCTAAGAGATCAGCGGTTAGTATATCTCTAGAGCCCTCTTAATTTCAGGTGTGTTGCGCTCGCTGCCAGAAGCTGAAATAAATGTACAGCCTGTAAAACAATGCTGCCTTGTTCTCTTAGCTGACAGGAGACTGTTCAAGCAGTGTTCAGAGCTTTCATACAGAGTTAAAGGAGAACTTTGAGCAAATTTTCAGTTTTTCTCTTTTGGCGTGAAATAGTTCCTTCGGTGGCCAGGAGAGCCCGTGCACTGACTTGGGCTAGTTTTTCAAACTCTTTCATGGAAAACAAAGGGGTGGTAGGCTGGCCTAGTTTGCGCCAAATTGCACGTGACGTCATTGGATCCGACCAGTTTCCTGCAGTTTATTTCTTTCTCCATGCGTGTAAGGCGGGTGGTGTTTCTTATGGCTTGTGCAGTGGCTTCGTCTTCTCTGAAGAAGGCTTTTAAAGCTGCAAAACTGTCCGAGATAGGCCCAGGCATCTTCTAATTATACATTAGTTACAGTGCGTTGTTGTGACCCTCATTGCTCTAACGACTACGGAAAGCAAGAGTGCATGCACAAGGGTTTGTCATTTCATAGATTCCCAAAAGAGACAAAGCTTTGGCAGATGTGAACAGTAATAATCGGCTGAGGTCGATCTTGGAAACCTGAAAACCCTCGGTTGAGCTCTGCACACTTTGAAGAGACCTGCATTGAGCTGAGTCTGAGGTCTGATTGTACTGGTGAAGGCCAACCAAGGGGGAGAAGGTGCCGCTTGAAGACAGATGCTATCAATGATCTTTTGACACTGCCACTATGGAGGGCATGGAGCTGCCAAAAGGCAAAAAGTTTGACTAAATAGTGAAAAAGCAAAGACAGGAGGTAGGTCTAACTCAGTCACTAATCTCAACAAAGAGAGGTGATATGCATGACTTAGTGCTTTTGCGTTCCTGGCCACAGGACGTGGAAGAGATGTTATGCACTGCAAGCGATTCACAGGTGCAAACAGCTGATCCTGTTCAACACGAGCTCGTCACCTCCAATGTTGCCGCTACATCCTCTGGCCATATGGAAGCAATCATGGCCAGCCCTCCGTCAACTGTGTGCGATCGCCAACTTGTCGATGTTGGTCTTCAGTGTTGCATGCCTGTATGCGAAATGGATGTGCAGTGTGAAATAATAAAGCCTCCAGAGGAGGACTCTTGCACGAGTGTGGAGTTGACATCATCCAACACCTCAGTGGTATCGTTTGAGGAATACATCCCCAGTGAAGACTCTGACAGCGAAGCGATGAGCAAGTCTGTTGAGCCTGATTTCATCCCAACAAGCATAGGATATTCATCATAGAAACATTCATCCAGTAACAAAAATCTTGCATCATCACCAACACATAGACCATCATGCTGTACTTGCACAAACATTTTTTTTGGAAATTGTGTTACATCATGATCACCATAAGAATACTAAATCCTCATCCATGCTTAGGTCAGTGAATCAGTAATCTACTCAATCTACAATCCCAGTGTCATTATGGAGGCCTACATGATGGCTAGCAACATGTATGAAACATACTATAGTAGCTGTTAACGTTTGTAATTGTGACCTGATACATGACAGAATGAAAACGTTTGCAGGGACGTATAGATGCATCAATGTCACAGTGTAAGAAATTACTTGAAAACAAAGACAAGCTGGATATAAAGAGGAAGAGAGTGAGGGGGGAGGCATAGTATGGGGAGGTAAGCTAAGGGTGTCCATGAAGGGATACAGAAAGACAGAAAGGGAAGCTCAGTCACATGACTGAAACTCTCTTGAGTCCTCCTGGTGATCATCTGCAACGGCAGCCTTCTCATATCCATGATACAGCGATGGATCTCACTCTGGGTACTTGTCGTGGATTGCCCAAACTCCACATGATGGAATTACTCGACTATTACCTCAACCAAGAGACCCATGAATCCAACATGAAAACTGCAAGACAGAGAGACCTGTGGTGCCAAAACCACAAGGAGATTGAACCTCCAGCAAGCATTGTGAACCTCGCAGCGGATGGTCTTCTTACCTGTAGCTATGCTTATCCATTTGTCCCCGATATTCACGGCGCGCTACAAGGCTTACGCGAAGAACACCGCGATGGAGACCCTAAGTCTGCATGCTGAGTGAAGCATGTAATTTCCTTTCCTTCTCATCCCATTATGGCGCGTATGTTCTCTGTGTTCCAACAGCAGCAGCAGTCAATCATTTTATTGATTTCCCTACACTTCTCTCAGCAGCGACACCATCTGAAATTGCCCACTCTGTCTTCAACGTTAGAAGGATTTCCGCCTGTCTTCGCACCTGTACGTGGCTACGGTGCTCTGCACAATCACCAGCACGACCTTCTCCTTTCACTTCTTCCAAGTGACATGCAACAAAACCTGAGGACTCTTAAGCTTTGGGGCTCAAACCTATAAGGCTCAGTTTCACACATTTTCCATCCTTTAATAGCAACCATTTTTCATCCTCCAGCACATCAGTCATCTTTGGCATTTGAAAACAGACAGAAATGACATGAAAGGACAGCCAACTTCTTCAGGACAAGCTCTTGGAGTGAGAGCTCCAATAGAAAGAGCATGTACTATGTGAAAACTGCGGGAAACCGGTTGGATCCAATGACGTCATGTGCAATTTGGCGCAAACTAGGCCGGTCTACCACCCCTTTGTTTTCCATGAAAGAGTTCAAAAAAACTAGCCCAAGTTGGTACACAGGCTCTCCTAGACACCAAAGGAACTATTTTCACACCAAAAGCAAAAAAACTGAAAATTTGCCTGAAGTTCTCCTTTAAAAAAAGAAAAGAAAAAGAGACCATATGTTGAGATAGGCATAAACTGACTGATTCACATATCTTTACAGGGCATCCTAATGAACATGTTGGACCCTGTAGCCGGCCAAGCCCCATAACTGGTTAAAAACGACAGAAATACTGTGCTAACCGATCACACAGTAAAGTTGACTATGCCTATAGGATGAAGACTTAAAATTGGTCAACAGTGTGGTCCTTGAAGAAGTACATGATTTGATCTTTGAAGAGATTGCAACAAGATGTTCAGTGGTAACATAATCCAGCTACCTTAATTATTGTTGCTAGGTTACATGGGCAGCATATGATGATGCATTGTGAGTTGCCATTTCTTGACTCTAGTTGTTTTAGGCGTACAAACAATTGTTCTTGATGAAAGAGCTTGATAGATGGTTTGTAGAAGCAGTTGACCTTTTGATAGCTCTTGCCTCTGTCCCTTGATTGTAATAAAAAGTTCTCAGAAGCCTATGTGTCCTGCCTGGGTGTTGTTTGGGAACAAGGTACATGTCATTGAGACATTTAAATTTTTATTGGAACCAATGAGGATGCTATATCAATCAACACCCTGTGAACATGCTCCAAAGGTGAAGCAGAGTGAAACTGAAAGAAGGAGAACCCTTTCTGTGCCATTTTGCGTTTTGTGCCAAACATCTATTTAATATTTATTTGGATCAATCCAACACCTCATAAACCTGCTCCAAAGGTAAAGTCAAGTGAAATTGAAAGGACTTCTTCATGCAGACATGCCGGCCTAAGAGTAAAATTAATAAAGTAACTCAAAACAGGACAGGATTTCAGGTGCAGATGAGTAGGCAAATGACAGAAAAACAGTTTGGTGCTTTTGCAATCAATACAGATGGTATCTCTTGGTATTCATTGAAGTGACGGCGAATGCAATGCCAAACAGAACCAACGAACGGTATAACAAATGGAAGAATGAACGGAAGAACGAATGGAGAATGGTAAAGTTTTAAATAAGAAGAAAAAAGAACTATGAGTAGCAATGTCATGTCGAAAAAGAAAAAGAATACCCCAAAAAATACAAATCTTGATTATCCAGCTCTGTGTAACAAATTTCATTACTAGCCAAGAAAAATCCAACTGAAAAAAACGTTGCTCACACATCCAGAGCAAAGCGAAAAGAGGAATGACAAACGTGAAGTCGTGCACCCTACATTCTACCTGTATAGTGTTACTGTATCAAAAACAACAGGGTACTGTTATGTCGCGTGTGCAAGCCAAGCTTGTGTATAAGCCCGTCGTGTGTGCAAGCTGAAAAAAACGAATTTCTTTCGTGCATACAAGCCTGGCACGTGTACAAGCCAGGCTTCAAATTGCAACACATGAGATGTAATCATGACACATGCGCTCGTCGTGAGTCGAACAGTTGTGACAGCAGACTATCGCACCGTACACATTCTGTACTCATAGCGGTACATGTCCAATTTCACCATATAGCGGCAAGCCTGGTAATTATAATGAAAAAGATCATGTGATGTCCCAGCCTGTCTTGCATATAAGCCTGTCTTGAACAGAAGCCTGCTTCAAAAATCAGCTTAATGTGAAATAAGTCTGGCTTTTGGACGTGACTATTAGACCACTTGCAGTGAATCATAAGATGCTTCAGCATGGCGATGATCAACTGCATGAACAGGTAAGGTTTCTGCACACAACTTCCCCTTGGATAAATAGCACCGGTGTGGCACCCTCAAGGCTGAAAAAGTAAGACTCAGTCTGTTTAACCCTTCACTCAGTCAGTGTCATGTTGGGTAGTTCTTGAAGAATCTTGCTCCCCACACCTTAGGAGGTTGGGGCATGTTCCCTGGAAACTTTTAAAAATCCAAAGCCAACAATATGCATTTTCCTTCATTTTCAGAGTCAACGTTCAACAATAACTTATGAATCACTTCCCAACACATACACACACAGTCCTACGCAATGACTCTTGAGTCTTCTCCTTCCCGTTCCCGCCATAATTTCAGCTAGGTTGACTCTGGAAGAAAAAGTGTGGAACATTTTTGTAGGTCAGTTGACCTTTGTCCAACTGTCTAACACCCTTTCCAACCGGCCACTGGGCGGTACCTTGGTGGTTGGTGACATCCCTGGAAGTGGTGCAGGTTGCAATGTACATTAGCTTGTAGTTGGATTTCCCATTACTGCTATTTAGAATCCTGGCTGGCTATAGGCCTTTCAGATGAATTGTTAATTTTCTGTCCCTTTTAGCCAGTTTTTGGGCCATGGCTGGTTACAGTGTTATTCCATCGCTGGTGATGGCAGAGAAGCAGAAGACTTCCTTGCAAGAGTGAAAAGCCAGCTATGAGATGACCAATGTTGTCTTGATTAGGACAGCAGAGACTTCAGATAACGGTGGTGTGCCTGTTTGTCAAGCTTGTCTCCACCTGCGCAGTGGCCAGCACATGCATGTAGATACTCCTACCTGATACATGTCACGTGTATCAAGTTGCAAAATTGAAGTGTTTCCCTGCTCTGAGATCAACTAATACATGAACTATTTCTAGATGTTAAACTTTTTATGTTTTCACACAGTAAAATCAACTGTATTTTGTCAGTGGACTTTGAGCCTCCTTATCAAAGCACAATATTGCTTCCAAGCAACCGTACTCTGCACATTGCAAAAAGATCAAGGAGGAAATGGAGTGATCGCCAAACTATTGCCCCTGTTTGCTAAGATTGACGGGCACGAGGTGCCTATGTAGAAAGACTATTTGAGTGTCAATGAGCCACTGTCTGTAACTGGTAAGAACAGGAGCGGTTCTTTGATTGATCATTCCAACAATGAAAGTGACTTCATAAACGAGGATTCTTAGCTCACTCAATTTCGACAGTGATGCCAGATGGTGCATGATGAGCTCGATAACAGTGAAGAAGAGCAAGCAGCAGTGAGCAGACATGCATGGAGATGGACAGAACAGAAGACATAAACTTTGTAGCAGTGGACAGAGAAGTTGACCAAGGTGTGGAGAAATAGCCATCTGACCAAGATGAGGATGGAGAGGTGATCAAGAGGACAGTCATGGTCGTTGAAGGCATGATAATCACACCACACCAACACGGCTGGCCAGACAGCTAGGATGTTAAAGATTACAGTGCCCTCTCCTGTAACTACCAAAAGCGATAAAACACCAGCCTGACTGCCCAACCGCTAATCTGAACTTACTCTATGATTACTATGAGTACAGAATGAACAAGAATCTGCGGTATTAGTTTTGTAACAGTTATTTTCTTTATTGTATAATTAAGTTGTTCGTGCGGTGACTGACTCATAGCAAGAGGATAATAAGCCTGTTACTTACTGCAACTGTGTCTCTGACAGAGGTGCAATCTGTTCATGTGGAATGCTGTTCAATAACCCATCAACATTAAAATACACAGTTTTTCTGCCTGCACGATCCATTAGCAAGACCCCGTGGACAGGCCCTGGCTGGCTGCCCTGCAAACAGGAAAGGAAAAAATTGACATCAATAACTCTGCTAGCACTGTTTTTTTTTCTCATTCTCTTGGCTCCTCTCCCTCTCACACTCACTCTCTTTTTCCCCTCTTTCCTCCCTCCCTCCCTCCTCTCTCTCTCTCTCCTTTTCTCTTTCCACTCTCCCTTTCTTTTTGTATTGTTCCCCTTTCTCTCACTGGCTTTCCTCCAAAATAGCTTTCTTTCGCCCACCTCCCACTGTCTTTGGCTACCCATCTCTCTCTCTCTCTCTCTCTCTCTCTCTCTCTCTCTCTCTCTCTCTCTCTCTCTCTCTCTCTCTCTCTCT
>JAOWAW010108758.1:0-25622 GCA_028565695.1 Nicola tetela
TTTCAGATAGTATTTTGCGTGAAATGATTATTAAAGAATAAGTACAGTGGTAGCGGATAACTTTGGAAGAGTTTAAAGGGTACAGGAATTCTAAAGAAGATCTCAGAAGAGTTGTTTTGAAGGGAATTGAATAAATTTAGTTTGGGGTTTGCGCAAGGGATTAGTAAAGAGACTACAGTAAATCATGAAGGATGACTTGAATTGAACTTGACTTGTGTGGATGTGAGAAAATGACAGTTTTGATAGACTAACAAACCCAGTGAAAAGATTGCATCTGTCCATAATATCACAATGTCTAATGGATTACTTTTCGGTTGAGAACACGCAGAGGAATGCATGTGTCTGAAGCATGTGGATTTTCTGTGTATAACCCAGTTGGAAATAAGGGCCTGCTTTTGGACTTGGGATGTATTGGGTTCTTCAGGAGAAGAACAACTTGGGATTAGCCGGGGGATGGTTAGAGTTTTCAATGAGTGTCCAAATTTGGCTTGTGTACCTGTAATGATTTGAAAGTGCGTTTTGTGTGTTGTCAGGATGGTAGAACGCCTCTCTTTCAGGCATCCCATACAGGGCATTCAGAAGTGTGTTCAGTTTTAATCTCAGCTGGAGCGGCAGTTGACCAACCAATGAATGTGAGTGGGTTTCACGTATGAAAGAACGGATTTCATTTCAATTGTATACGTAGAGCAGAGAATGCTTGACTCAACTTCAATTTCACGGTTTGTGAGTATTGTAATAAACATGCAGGGGAGTGTGAACTTTAGAACAGAACGAAATCGAAACAGGAAATTGAAGTTTGATAGTGGTTGTAAGAATGGCAAATGTAATTAAAGTTGTATTGGCAAGTGTGTCTTTACTGTGAATTAGCAGTTGCCTTGAACCTGTGTCAGAATGTTTTGTAGTTGAGACTTTTGGGGCCGTCCTGCATGGTCTGTCAATGGAAAACATCTTTGGTCTTCTCTCATGAACTTCACCATAAAGATGGCAAACATATGAAGAAGTTAGTATACTTGATAACCTCTTTGGTGTGTACGCGGGCATTTCGTTGTTTTTTCAAGTGGGTCGCTCAACCGCATCATTGGACAGTACTTATCGGACAATAGCGCACAATTTGAATCATTCACGCTGTAGTTGGAGGAGGCCCTAAGACGATAACTAGGACCACAATGGGCCCACTTGACAAAACAATAACTTTGACACTTGGTCCAAGGGTGCGTGTGCACAAGCCAGGGTGGCCCTGCCATAAAAGGGATTCAGAAGATCATTATATGGTAACCCGTGACACTTATATGTCTCTTGAAATCCGCATTGGAAAGGAATCCAGGAAGCCGAACATTCAGTTTTAATTTGAGTCAGATGATCAATCTTGTGACTTTATCGATGAGAAATGGCAATGTTACAGTGTTTATGAAGTGGGCACTTCCTCTTTGGCATCATTTGCGCTTCATCCGCCTTAAAAGTTCTGGGCATGTACATATAGGTATCATGAAAGAACAAAAAAGTGCGTGTTTCCGATTTTCTTTTTTCGTTTCCTTTCTCAACGGATAATCTGTAAACTTTTCACTTGAATATTTGAGCTTAGAAGTATTCTAAGTGTACTTATGGGAGCGTGATTTTTAAAACCCTGGACATACCAAATTTGTTGTCTCATACCATGAGCAAGTGCCGAAATTTTCAGGTAGTAAGTTGAACAGATACCAGAGATGAATTGATTACTTTGAAAGTTTGTCAATCTCGCCATCTGTGTCAAGGACGTCAAAGCATTCATTGCATGGCTAATCATGCTGGGAATCATTGCTTGCTGGAATCAATTTTAATCATGTTGTCAGGAAGTGCATACTTTCTCAAAAGAGAGGAGGTTAATTTGTAATCTTCTCTGAATGGTAAAATTTATACCTGAAAACGAGAAGATGTTTTCCTTGTTGGACCATGGAGACAGCCTTGGCCATGTAATGGTATATTAGAAGAAAATTGGATGTCAATTAGCATTTTGTGTGAAACGATAATTAAAGAATAAGTACAGTGGTAGCTGAAAACTTTTGCAAAATTTATAGGATAAAGGAATTCTAAAGAAGATCTTAAAGGAGTTGTTTTGAAGGGAATTGAATGAATTTAGTTTGGGGTTTGCGCAAGGGATTAGTAAAGAGACCAAAGTAAATCATGAAGGATGGCTTAAATTGAACTTGCTTGTGTGAATGTGAACAAATGACGATTTTGATAGACTAGTGAAACCAGTGAAAAGATTGCATCTGTTCATTATACCACAATGTCTAACAGATTATTTTTTTACTGAGAACACGCATGGGAATGCATTTGTCTGAAGCATGTGGATTTTCTGTGTATAACCCAGTTGGAAATAAGGGCCTGCTTTTGGACACGGGATGTATTGGGTTCTTCGAGACAAGAACATATGGGGATTAGCTGAGGGATGGTTAGAGTTTTCAATGAGTGTTCATAGGTGGCCTGTGTGTCTGTAATGATCGGGAATTACGTTTTGTGTGTTGGCAGGACGGTAGAACGCCCCTCTTTCAGGCATGCCATAACGGTCATTCAGAGGTGTGTTCACTATTGATCTCAGCTGGAGCGGCTGTTAACCAACCTTGGAATGTGAGTGGGTTTCGCGATTGAAAGAACGGATTTCATTTCAATTGTATACATAGAGTGAAGAATGTTTGACTCAAGTTCAATATCACGGTTTGTGGGTATTGTAATAAACATGCACTGGAATGTGAACTATAGAATAGAATGAAATAGAAAATGGAAATTGAAGTTTGATAGTGGTTGTAAGGATGGCAAATGTAAATTAAAATTGTATTTAGCAAGTGTGCCTTTGCTGTGAATTAGCAGTTGCTTTGAACCTGTGTCGGATAGTTTTGTAGTTGAGATTTTGGGGGCCATCCTGCATGGTCTGTCAATGGAAAACATCTTTGGTCTCCTCTCATGAACTCCACCATAAAGATGGCAAACATATGAAGAAGTTAGTATACTTGATAACCTCTTTGGTGTGTACGCGGGCATTTCATTGTTTTTTCAAGTGGTTTGCTCAACCGCATCATTGGACAGTACTTATCGGACAATAGCGCACAACTTGAATCATTCATGCTGTAGATGGAGGAGGCCCTAAGACAATAACTAGGACCACAATGGGCTCACTTGACAAACCAATAGCCTTGACACTTGGTCCAAGGGTGCGTGTGCATGAGCCAGGGTGGCCCTGCCTTAAAAGTGTTTCAGAACGTCTTGATATGGTAAGCTGTAAAATTTTAAAATCTCCTGAAATTCGCATTCAAAAGGATTTCAGGAAGCCGAACGTTCAGTTTTAATTTGAGTCAGATGATCAATGTATTTACTGTATCAATGGGAAATGGCAATGTTACAACGTTTAGGAAGTGGGCACTTCCTGTTTGGCATCGTTTGAGCTTCATCCGCCTTAAAAGTTGTGGGCATGTACATAAACGTGGCATGAAAGAACGAAAAGTGCGTGTTTCAGATTTTCTTATTCCGTTTCCTTTCTCAACGGATAGTGTGTCAACGTTTCACTTGAATATTTGAGCTTAGAAGTATTCTAAGTTTACTTATGGGAGCATGACTTTTAATACCTCGGACATACTAAATTTGTTGTCTCATACCACAAGCAAATGCAGAAATTTTCAGGTAGTAAGTTGAACAGATGCCAGAGATGAATTGATTACTTTGAAAATTTGTCAATCTTGCCGTTTGTGTCAAGAACGTCAAAGCATTCATTGCATGGCTAATTATTCTGGGAAACATTGCCTGCTGGAATTGACTGTAATCATGTTGTCAGGAAGTGCATACTTTCTCGAAATAGAAGAGGTTAATTTGTAATCTTCCCTGAATGGCAAAATTTACAACTTAATTCAAAAAGATGTTTTCCATTTTGGAATATAGACAGCCATGGCAAGGTAATGACTCATTTTAAGGAAATTGGGTGTCAATTAGTATTTTGTGTGAAACGATAATTAAAGAAGAAGTACAGTGGTAGCTTAAAACCTTTGCAGAATTTAGACGGTAAAGGAACTTGAAAGAAGATCTCAGAAGAGTTGTTTCGAAGGGAATTGAATGAATTTAGTTTTGGGTTTTGCGCAAGGGATTTGTAAAGAGACTAAAGTAAATGATAAAGGATGACTTGTGTTGAAGTTGACTTGTGTGGATGTGAGAAATTGAACATTATCATAGACTAACAAAACTAGTGAAAAGATTGCATCTGTTCATAATATCACAATGTCTAACGGATTAGTTTTTGGCTGAGAACACGCATTGGAATGCATTTTTCTGAAGCATGTGGATTTTCTGTGTATAACCCAGTTGGAAATAAGGGCCTACTTTTGGACTTGGGATGTATTGGGTTCTTAGGGAGAAGAACAAATTGGGATTAGCAGAGGGATGGTCAGAGCTCTCAGTGAGTGTTCACAAGTGGCCTGTGTATGTGTAATGATTGGAAAGTGCGTTTTGTGTGTTGTCAGGATGGTGCAACACCCCTCTTTCAGGCATCCCATAACGGTCATTCAGAAGTGTGTTCAGTTTTAATCTCAGCTGGAGCGGCAGTTGACCAACCAATGAATGTGAGTGGGTTTCACGTTTGAAAGAACGGATTTCATTTCAATTGTTATACGTCGAGCAGAGAATGCTTGACTCAACTTCAATTTCACGGTTTGTGAGTATTGTAATAAACATGCAGTGCAGTGTGAGCTATAGAATAGAACGAAATCGAAACAGGAAATTGAAATTTGATAGTGGTTGGAAGAACGGCATAGGTAAATTAAAGTTGTATTTGTCAAGTGTGTCTTTGCTGTGAATTAGCAGTTGCTTTGAACCTGCGTCAGATAGTTTTGTAGTTAAATTTTTGGGGCCGTCCTGCATGGTCTGCCAATGGAAAACATCTTTAGTCTTCTCTCATGAACTTCACCATAAAGATGGCAAACATATGAAGAAGTTAGTATGCTTGAAGACCACTTTGGTGTGAACGTGGGTATTTCATTGTTTCTTCAAGTGGGTCGCTCAACCGCATCATTGGACAGTACTTATTGGACAATAGCGCACAACTTGAATCATTCATGCTGCAGTTGGAGGAGGCCGTAAGATGATAACTAGAACCACAGCGGGCCCACTTGACAAACCAATAACCTTGACACTATGTCCAAGGGTGCGCGAGCATGAGCCAGGATGGCCCGGCTTCAAAAGTGGTTGAGGTCTTCTTTATGTTGTAACCTCTAAAATGTGTTTGTTTCCTGAAATCCACTTTCAAAAGGAATCAAGGATGCGCAGTGTTCAGCTGTAATTTGAGTCAGATGATCAATCTAGAGACTTTATCAATGGAAAATGTCCATGTTACAACGTTTATAAAGTGGACACTTCATCTTTTGGCATCATTTGAGCTTCATTCGCCTTAAAAGTTCTGGGCATGTATACATAGGTGGCATTAAAGAACAAGAAGCGCGTGTCTGAGATTTTCTTACTCCGTTTCCTTTCTCAACGGATAATCTGTAAACGTTTCACTTGAATATTTGAGCTTAGAAGTTTTCCAAGTTTACTTAAGGGAGCATGATTTTTAAACCTCGGACATACTAAATTTGTTGTTTTATACAATGAGCAAGCGCAGAATTTCGAAATTTTCAGGTAGTAAGTTGAACAGATGCCAGAGATGAATTGATTACTTTGAAAATTTGTTAATCTCGCCATTTGTGTCAAGGACGTCAAAGCATTGATTGCATGGCTAATTATTCTGGGAAACATTGCTTGCTGGAATCGACTTTAATCATGTCAGGAAGATCATACTTTCATGAGAGAGGAGGTTAATTTGTAATCTTCTCTGAACGGTACAAGTTACAACTGAAAACGAAAAGATGTTTTACTTGTTGGGCCATAAACAGCAACAGCTATGTAATGATATAGAGGAAACTTGAGTGTCAATTTGCATGTTTTGTGGAACGATAATCAAAGAATAAGTACAGTAGTAGCTGCAAAATCTCTGGTAGAATTTAGAGGGTAAAGGAATTCTGAAGAGATCTCAGAAGAGGTGTTTTGAAGAGAATTGAATGATATTAGTTTTGGGTTTGCACAAGGGATTAGTAAAGACTAAAGTAATCATGAAGGATGACTTGAATTGAACTTGACTTGTGCGGATGTGAGAAAATGAAGATTTTGATAGACTAACGAAATCAGTGAAAAAATTGCATCTGTTCATAATATCACAATGTCTAACAGATTACTTTTTGGCTGAGAACATGCACGGGAATGCATATGTCTGAAGCATGAAGATTTCAGTGTATAACCCAGTTTGAAATAAGGGTCTACTTTTGGACTTGGGATGTACTGTGTTCTTCGGAACAAGAACTTGTGGGGATTAGCTGAAGGATGGTTAGAGTTTTCAGTGAGTGTCCATAGTTGGCTTGTGTAGATTAATGATTAGATAGTACGGCGTGTGTGTTTGCAGGATGGTAGAACGCCTCTCTTTGTGGCATCCCTTAACGGTCTTTCAGAAGTGTGTTCAGTTTTGATCTCAGCTGGAGCGGCCGTCGACCAACCAATGAATGTGAGTGGGCTTCACGTTTGAAAGAACGGATTTCATTTCAATTGTGTACGTAGAGTGGAGAATGCTTGACTCAAGTTCAATATCACGATTTCTGGGTATTGTAAGAAACATGCAGTGGAGTGTGAACTATAGAATAGAATGAAATCGAAACAGGAAATTGAAGTTTGATAGAGGTTGTAAGAATGGCAAATGTAATTAAAGTTGTATTTGGGAAGTGTGTCTTCGCTGTGAATTAGCAGTTGCTTTGAACCTGTGTCAGATAGTGTTGTAGTTGAGATTTTTTGGGCACTCCTACATGGTCTGCCAATGGAAAACATCTTTAGTCTTCTCTCATGAACTTCACCATAGAAGTGGGACAAATGAGGAAGTTAGTATATTGGAAGACCACTTTGGTGTGTAGACGTGCATTTCTTTGTTTCTCCAAGTGGGTTGCTCAACCGCATCATTGCATGTTACTTATCAGACAATAACGCACAACTTGAAGCATTCACAATGTAGTTGGAGGAGGCCCTAAGACGATAACTAGGAACACAATGCGTCCACTTGAAAAAACAATAACCTTGAAACTACGTCCAAGGGTGCATGTGCACGAGCCAGGGTGGCCCTGCCATAAAAGTTGTTCAGAACGTCTTGAAATGGTAATTCCTATAATGTATACGTTTCCTGAAATCCGCATTTGGAAGGAATCTATGAAGCCGAACGCTCAGTTTTAATTTGATTCAGATGATCGATCTTGTGACTTTATCAATGGAAAATGGCAATGTTACAACGTTTATGAAGTGGACACTTCATCTTTGGCATCGTTTGATCTTCATCCGCCTTAAAAGTTCTGGGCATGTACATAAAGGTAGTATGAAGGAATGAAAAGTGCGTGTTTCAGATTTTCTTTTTTCGTTTCCTCTCTTAATGGATAATCTGTAAATGTTTCACTTGAATAGTCACTTAGAAGTTTTCTAAGTGCACACGTGGGAGCGTGATTTTTAAAACCTCGGGAATGCTAAATTTGTTGTCTCATACCATGAGCAAGGGCAACAATTTTCAGGTAGTAAGTTGAACAGATGCCAGAATTGAATTGATCACTTTGATAATTTGTCAATCTCGCCATTTGTGTCAAGGACGTCAAAGCATTCATTGCATAGCTAATTACGCTGGGAAACATTGCTTGCTGGAATCGACTTTAATCATGTTGTCAGGAAGTGCATACTTTCTCGAGAGAGAGGAGGTTAATTTGTAATCTTCTCTGAATGGTTAATAGGACAACTGATAAAGGAAAGATGTTTTCTTTTTTGGACCATAGACAGGCATGGCCATGTAATGATGTATTATAGGAAAATTGAGTGTCAATTAGCATTTTGTGTAAAACGATAATGAAAGAATAAGTACAGTGGTAGCTTAAAACTTTGGCAGAATTTAGGGGAAAAGGGAACTCTAAGAAAGACCTCAGAAGAGTTTTGTTGAAGGGAATTGAATGAATTTAGTTTGGGGTTTGTGGAAAGGATGAGGAAAGACCCTAAAGTAAATCATGAAGGATGACTTGAATTGAGCTTGACTTGTGTGGATGTGAGAAAATGACAATTTTGATAGGTTAACAAAACCAGTGAAAAGATTGCATCTGTTCATAATATCACAATGTCTAACGGATTACTTTTTGGCTGAGAACATGCATTGGAATGCATTCATCTGAAGCATGTGGATTTTCTGTGTATAACCCAGTTCGAAATAAGGGCCTACTTTTGAACTTGGGATGTATTGCGTTCTTTGTAACAAGAACATGTGGGGATTAGCAGAGGGATGGTTAGAGTTTTCAGTGAGTGTTCATAGGTGGCTTGTGTGTCTGTAATGATTGGAAAGTGCATTTTGTGTGTTGGCAGGATGGTGCAACGCCTCTCTTTGTGGCATCCCAAAATGATCACTCAGAAGTGTGTTCAGTATTAATCTCAGCTGGAGCGGCAGTTGACCAACCAATGAATGTGAGTGGGTTTAACGTTTGTAAGAATGCAGAAGTTTGTATACTTTAAGACCACTTTGGTGTGTACGCGGGCATTTCATTGTTTCTTCAAGTGGCTCGCTCAACCGCATCATTGGACAGTATTTATTGGACAATAGCGCACAATTTGAAGCATTCACACTGTAGATGGAGGAGGCCATAAGACTATAACTAGAACCACAATGGGCCCACTTGACAAAACAATAACCTTGACACTAGGTCCAAGGGTGTGCGTGCACGAGACAGGGCGGCCCTGCCATAAAAGTGGTTCAAAACATCTTTATATTGTAATCCCTACATTGTATACATTTCCTAAATTCCGCATTCGAAAGGAATCCAGGAAGCCAAATGTTTAGATTTAAATTGAGTAAAATCATCAATCTAGTGATCTTATCAATGGAAAATAGTAATTTTTGAACGTTTTTGTAGTGGGCGCTTCATCTCTGGCGTCGTTTGAGCTTCATCCGCCTTAACAGTTCTGGGCATGTACATATAGGTGGCATGAAAGAACGAAGAGTGCGTGTTTCCGATTTTCTTGTTCCGTTTCCTTTCCCAACGGATAGTGTGTAAACGTTTCACTTGAAAATTTGAGCTTAGAAGTTTCCTAAGTGTACTTATGGGAGCGTGATTTTTAAAACCTCAGACATGCTAAATTTGTTGTCTCATACCATGAGCAAGCGCAGAAATTTTCAGGTAGTAAGTTGAACAGATACCAGAGATGAATTGATTACTTTGAAAATTTGTCAATCTCACTATTTGTGTCAAGGACGTCAAAGCATTGATTGCATGGCTAATTATTCTGGGAAACATTGCTTGCTAGAATCGACTATATTCATGTTGTCAGGAAGTTCATACTTTCACGAGAGAGAGGAGGTTAATTTGTAATCTTCTCTGAACGGTATAATTTAAAAATGAAAACGAAAAGATGTTCTCCTTGTTGGACCGTAAACAGCCATGGCCATGTAATGATATACTATAGGAAAATTGAGTGTCAATCAGCATTTTGTGTGAAACAATAATTCAAGAATTAGTACAGTGGTAGCTGAAAACTTTGGTAGAATTTAGAGAGTTAAGGAATTTTAAAGAAGATCTCAGAAGAGTTGTTTTGAAGGGAATTAAATGAATTTAGTTTGGGGTGAGTGCAGGGGATCAGTAAAGAGACTAAAGCAAATCATGAAGGATGACTTGAGTTGAACTTGACCTGTGTGAATGTGAGAAAATGACAATTTTGATAGACTAGCAAATCCAGTGAAAAGATTGCATCTGTTCCTAATATCACAATGTCTAACGGATTACTTTTCGGCTGAGAATACGCACAGGAATGCATATGTCTGTAGCATGTGGATTTTCTGTGTATATCCCAGTTGGAAATAAGGGCCTGCTTTTGGATTTGGGGGATATTGGGTTCTTCAAGACAAGAACATGTTGGGATTAACAGAAGGATGATTAGAGTTTACAGTGAGTGTCCATAGTTGGCCTGTGTATCTGTAATGATTGGAAAGTGCGTTTTGTGTATTGACAGGATGGTAGAACGCCTCTCTTTGGGGCATCCCAAAGTAATAATTTAGAAGCGTGTTCAGTATTAATCTCAGCTGGAGCGACAGTTGACCAACCAATGAATGTGAGTGGGTTTCACGTTCGAAAGAACAAATTTCATTCAACTGTTTACTTAGAGCAGAGAATGCTTGACTCAAGTTCAATATCACAGTTTGTGGGTATTGTAATAAACATGCAGTGGAGTGTGAACTTTGGAATAGAATGAAATCCAGAAAGGAAATTTAAGTTTGATAGTGGTTGTAAAAAAGGCAAATGTAAATTGAAGTTGTATTTAGCAAGTGTGTCTTTGCTGTGAATTAGCAGCTGCTTTGAGCCTGTGTCAGATAGTTTTGTAGTTGAGATTTTTGGGGTCGTCCTTCATGGTCTGTCAATGGAAAACATCTTTGGTCTTCTCTCATGAACTTAGTTAGTATACTTGAAGACGACTTTGGTGTGTACGCGTGCATTTCATTGTTTCTTCATGTGGATCGCTCAACTGCATCATTGGATGCTACTTATCGGACAATAGCGCACAATTTGAATCATTCACGCTGTAGATGGAAGACGCCCTAAGACGATAACTAGGACCACAATGAGCCCACTTGACAAAACAATAACCTTGACACTAGGTCAAAGGGTGCGCGTGCATGAGCCAGGGTGGCCCTGCCATAAAAGTCGTTCAGAACATTTTGTAATGGTAATCCCCGCAATGTATATGTTTCCTGAAATCCGCATTTGAAAGGAATCAAGGAAGCCATACGTTCAGTTGTAATTTGAGTCAGATGATCAATCTACTGACTTTATCGATGGAAAATGGCAATGTTACAACGTTTATGAAGTGGGCACTTCCTCTTTGGCGTCGTTTGAGCTTCACCCACCTTAAAAGTTCTTTGCATGTACATAAAGGTGGCATGAAAAAACGAAAAGCGCGTATCTTAGAGTTTCTTTACCCGTTTCCTTTGTTAACGGATAGTCTGTAAACGTTTGACTTGAAAATTTGAGCTTAGAAGTTTTCTAAGTGTACTTATGGGAGCGTGATTTTTAAAACCTCGGAAATGCTAAATTTGTTGTCTCATACCACGAGCAAGCGCAGAAATTTTCAGGTAGTAAGTTGAACAGATACCAGAGATGAATTGATTACTTTGAAATTTGTCAATCTCGCCATTTGTGTCAAGGACGTAAAAGCATTCATTGCATGGCTAATTACGCTGGGAAATATTGTTTGCTAGAATCGACTTTAATCATGTCAGGAAGTGCATTCTTTCCCAAAAGAGAGGAGGGTAAATTGTAATCTTCTCTGAATGGTGAAATTTATACCTGGAAACAAAAAGATGTTTTCCTTGTTGAGCCATAGGCAGCCATGGCCATGTAATGATATAGAGGAAAATTGAGTGTCATTTAGCATTTTGTGTGAAATGATAATTAAAGAATAAGTTCAGTGGTGACTTAAAACTTTGGTAGAATTTAGTGGATAGCGAAATTCTAAAGAAGATCTCAGAAGAGTTGTTTTGATGGGAATTGAATGAATTTTGTTCTGGGTTTGTGCAAGGGATTAGTAAAGAGACTGAAGTAAATCATGAAGGATGTCTTGAATTGGACTTGCTTGTGTGAATGTGAACAAATAACAACTTTCATAGACCAATAAAACCAGTGAAAAGATTGGATCTGTTCATACTATCACAATGTCTAATGGATTACTTTTCAGCTGAAAACATGCATGGGAATGCATTTGTCTGAAGGATGTGAATTTTCTATGTATAACCCAGTTGCAAAATAAGGGCCTTCTTTTTGATTTGGGATGTATTGGGTTCTTCGAGACAAGAACATGTGGGTATTCGTTGAGGGATGGTTAGAGTTTACAATGAGTGTTCATAGTCGGCCTGTGTGTTTGTAAGGATTGGAATGTGTGTTTTGTGTGTTGGCAGGAAGGGGCAACTCCTCTCCTTGTAGCATCCCAAAACGGTCATTCAGAAGTGTGTTCAGTGTTGATTTCAGCTGGAGCAGCAGTTGGCCAACCAATGGATGTGAGTGGGTTTCACGTTTTCATAACAGCCCAATGTTTAACGGATTACTTTTCGGCTGAGAACACACATGGGAATGCAAATGTCTGGAGCATGTGGATTTTCTGTGTATAACCCAGTTGGAAATAAGGGCCTGCTTTTGGACTTGGGATGTATTGGGTTCTTCAAGACAAGAACATGTGGGGATTAGCAGAGGGATGGTTAGAGTTTTCAATGAGTGCTCATAGGCAGCCTGTGTGTTTGTAATGACTGGAAAGTGTGTTTTGTGCGTTGGCAGGATGGTAGAACGCCCCTCTTTCAGGCATCCCATACAGGACATTCAGAAGTGTGCTCAGTATTAATCTCAGCTGGAGCGGCAGTTGACCAACCAATGAATGTGAGTAGGTTTCACGTTTGAAAGAACGGATTTCATTTCAATTGTGTACGTAAAGTGGAGAATGTTTGATTCAAGTTCAATATCATGGTTTGTGGGTATTGTAATAAACATGCAGTGGAGTGTGAACTTTAGAGTAGAATGAAATCAAAACAAGAAATTGAAGTTTGATAGAGGTTGTAAGGAAGACAAATGTAAATTAAAGTTGTATTTAGCAAGTGTGTCTTTGCTGTGAATTAGCAGTTGCTTTGAACCTGTGTCAGATAGTTTTGTAGTTGAGATTTTTGGGCGGTCCTGTATGGTCTGTCAATGGAAAACATTTTTAGTCTTCTCTCATGAACTTCGCCCTAAAGATGATAAACATATGAAGAAGTTAGTATACTGGAAGACCACTTTGGTGTGTACGCGTGCATTTCATTGTTTCTTCAAGTGGGTCACTCGACCGCATCATTGGACGGTACTTATCGGAGAATAGCACACAACTTGAATCATTCACGCTGTAGTTGGAGGAGGCCCTAAGATGAAAACTAGGACCTCAATGGGTCCACTTGACAAAACAATAACCTTGACACTAGGTGCAAGGGTGCACGGGCACGAGCCAGGGTGGCCCTGCCATAAAAGTGGTTCAGGATGTCTTGAAATGATTATCCCAACAATGTATATATCTCCTGAAATCCGCATTCGAAAGGAATTCAGGAAGCTGAAGGTTGAGTAGTAAATTGAGTCAGATGATCAATCTAGTGACTTTATCGATGGAAAATGGCAATGTTACGTTTATGAAGTGGGCGCTTCATCTTTGGCATCGTTTGAGCGTCAGCTGCCTTAAAAGTTCTGACCATGTACATATAGGTCGCATGAATGAAGAAAAAGTGCGTGTTTCAGATTTTTTTCCTTTTGTTTCCTTTCTTAACGGATAGTCTGTGAACGTTTCAGTTGAATAATTGAGCTTAGAAGTATTCTAAATTTACTTCTGGGAGCATGGTTTTTAAAATTTGTTGTCCCATACCTTGAGCAAGTGCAGAAATTATCCTGTAGTAAGTTGAACAGATGCCAGAGATGAATTGATTACTTTGAAAATTTGTCAATCATGCCATTTGTGTCAAGGACGTCAAAGCATTCATTGCATTGCTAATTATGCTTGGAAACATTGCTTGCTGGAATCGACTTTAATCATGTTGTCAGGAAGTGCATACTTTCACGAGAGAGAGAGGAGGTTAATTTGTAATCTTCTCTGAACGGTATACTTTACAACTGAAAACGAAAAAATGTTTTCCTTGTTTGACCATAGACAGCCATGGCCAGGTAATGATATATTCTAGGTAAATTGAGTGTCAATTAGGATTTTGTGTGAAACGATAATTAAAGAATAAGTTCAATGGTAGCTGAAAACTTTGTCAGAATTTAGAGGGTAAAGGAACTCAAAAGAAGATCTCAGAAGAGTTGTTTTGAAGTGAATTGAATGAATTTTGTTTTGGGTTTGTGGAAGGAATTCGTAAAGAGACTAAAGTAAATCATGAAGGATGACTTGAATTGAACTTGACTTGTGTGGATGTGAGAAAATGACAATTTTGATATACTAATGAAACCAGTGAAAAGATTGCATCTGTTCATAATATCACAATGTCTAACGGATTACTTTTTGGCTGAGAACATGCACGGGATTTCATGTCTGGAGCATGTAGATTTTCTGTGTATAACCCAGTTTGAAATAAGGGCCTGCTTTTGGACTTGGGGGATATTGGGTTTTTTGAGACAAGAACATGTGGGGATTAGCAGAGGGATGGTTAGAGTTTTCAGTGATTGTTAACAGGTGGCCTGTGTGTCTGTAATATTTGGAAAGTGCGTTTTGTGTGTTGGAAGGATGGGGCAACGCCCCTCTTTCAGGCTTCCCATAACGGTCATTCAGAAGTGTGTTCAGTACTAATCTCAGCTGGAGCGGCAGTTGACCAACCAATGAATGTGAGTGGTTTTCACGTTTGAAAGAACGGATTTCATTTCAATTGTATACGTAGAGCGGAGAATGCTTGACTCAAGTTCATTATAATGGTTTGTGGGGATCGTAATAAACATTTAGTGCAGTGTGAACTATAAAATAGAATGAAATCCAAACAGGAAACTGAAGTTTCATAGTGGTCGTAAGAAAGGCAAATGTAAATAAAGTTGCATTTGTCAAGTGTGTCTTCGCTGTGAATTAGCAGTTGCTTTGAACCTGTGTCAGATAGTGTTATATTTGAGATTTTTGGGGGTGGTCCTGCATGGTCTGTCAATGGGAAATATCTTTGGTCTTCTCTCTCCGTGAACTTCACCATGACGATGATAAACATATGAAGAAGTTAATATACTGAAGGACCACTTTGGTGTGTACGTGCGCATTTCATAGTTTCTTCAAGTGGGTTGCTAAGCTACATCATTGGATGGTACTTATCGGACGATAGCGCACAACTTGAATCATTCACGCAGTTGTTGGAGGAGGCCTTAAGATGATAACTAGGACCACAATGGGTCTACTTGAAAAAACAATAACCTTGGCACTAGGTCCAAGGGTGTGCGTGTATGAGCCAGGGCGGCCCTGCTATAAAAGTCGTAGTGGTCATCTTTGTGTTGTAACCTCTACAATGTGTAACCTCTACAATGTGTCTGCTTCCTGAAATCCGCATTTGAAAAGACACTAGGTTGCACAATGTGCAGTTTTAATTTGAGTCAGATGATCAATCTAGTGACTTTATCAATGGGAAATGGCAATGTTACAGTGTTTATGAAGTGGGCACTTCCTCTTTGGAATCGTTTGAGCTTCATCCACCTTAAAAGTTCTGGGCATGTACCTCTAGGTGGCATTAAAGAATGAGAAGTGCGTGTCTGAAATTTTCTCATTCCGTTTCCTTTCTCGACGGATAGTGTGTGAACGTTTCGCTTGAATGTTTGAGCTTAGAAGTTTTCTAAGTGTTCTTATGGGAGCATGATTTTTAAAACCTTGGACATGCTAAATTTGCTGTCTTATACCACAAGCAAGCGCAGAAATTTTCAGGTAGTAAGTTGAACAGATACCAGAGAGGAATTGATTACTTTGAAAATTTGTCAATCTCGCCATTTGTGTCAAGGACGTCAAAGTATTTATTGCATGGCTAATTATTTTGGGAAACATTGCTTTCTTAAATCGATTTTAGTCATCTTGTCAGGAAAAGCATACTTTTACAAGAGAGAGGAGGTTAATTTGTAATCTTCTCTGAATGGTAAAATTTACACCTGAAAACGAAAAGATGTTTTCGTTTTTGGACCATAGACAGCCATGGCCATGTAAAAATATAGAGGGAAATCGATTGTTAATTAGCATTTTGCGCGGAACGATAATCAAAGGATAAGTACAGTGGTAGCTGAAAACTTTGGTAGAATTAAGATGGTAAAGGAATTCTGGGTAAGTTCTCAGAGGAGGTGTTTAGAAGATGGGAGAAAATGAATATTTTGATAGACTAACGAAACCAGTGAAAAGATTGCATCTCTTCATAATATCACAATGTCTAACGGATTACTCTTTGGCTGAGGACACGCATGGGCATGCAAATGTCTGAAGCATATGGATTTTCTGTGTATAACCCAGTTGGAAATAAGGGCCTGCTTTTGGACTGGGGATGTATTGGGTTCTTCAAGACAAGAACATGTGGGGATTAGCAGAGGGATGGTTAAAATTTTCAGTGAATGTTCATAGTTGGGCTGTGTATCTGTAATGATTTGAAAGTGCGTTTTGTGTGTTTGCAGGATGATAGAACGCCTCTCTTTGTGGCATCCGATAATGGTCATGCAGAAGTGTGTTCAGTGTTGATCTCAGCTGGTGCGGCAGTTGACCAACCAATGAATGTGAGTGGGTTTCACGTTTGAAAGAACGGATGTCATTTCAGTTGTATATGTAGAGCGGAGAATGCTTGACTCAACTTCAATACCATTGTTTGTGGGTATTGTAATAAACATGCTACTTGAGAAAACAATAACCTTGACACTTGGTCCAAGAGTGCGCATGCATGAGTCAGGGTGGCTCTGCTACAAAAGTCGTTCATATAATCTTGAAATGGTCATATCTACAATGTGTATATTTCCTGAGATATGCATTCAAAAGGAATCCAGGAAGCCGAATGCTTAATTGTAATTTGGGTCAGATGATCAATCTAGTGACTTTTTCAATGGAAAATTGCAATGTTACAACGTTAATGAAATGAGCGCTTCATCTTTGGCATCGTTTGAGCTTCACCACCTTAAAAGTTCTCGGCGTGTACATATAGGTTGCATGAAAGAACAAAAAGGGCGTGTTTCAGATTTTCTTTTTTCGTTTCCTTTCTCACTGGATAGTCTGTAAACGTTTCACTAGAATATTTGAGCTTAGAAGTATTCTAAGTGTACCTCTTGGAGCATGATTTTTAAAAACTTGGACATGCTAAATTTGTTGTATCATACCATGAACAAGCGCAGAAACTTTCGGGTAGTTAGCTGAACGGATTCCAGAGATGAATTGATTACTTTGAAAATTTGTCAATCTTGCCATTTGTGTCAAGGACGTCAAAGCATTCATTGACTAATCGTGCTGGGAAACATTGCTTGCTGGAATTGACTGTAATCATGTCAGGAAGTCCATACTTTCAAGAGAGGGAGGAGGTTAATTTTTTAATCTTCTCTGAATGGTAAAATTTACAACTGAAAACGAAAAGATGTTTTCCTTTTTTGACCATAGACAGGCATGGCCATGTAATGAGGTATTATAGGAAAATTGACTGAAACGATGATTAAAGAAAAAGTACAGTGGTAGATGAAAACTTTGGCAGATTTTAGAGAAAAAAGGAATTCTAAAGAAGATCTCAGAAGAGTTGTTTCAAAGGGAATTGAATGAATTTTGTTTTGGGTTAGTGCAAGGGATTTGTAAAAAGACTAGAGTAAATCATGAAGGATGACTTGAACTGAACTTGACTTGTGTGCATGTGAGAAAATGAAGATTTTCATAGACTTAGGAAACCAGTGAAAAGACTGCATCTGTTCATGATATCGCCATGTCTAACGGATTAATTTTTGGCTGAGAACACGCACGGGAAAGCATATGTCTGAACCATGTGGATTTTCTGTGTATAACCCAGTTGGAAATAAGGGCCTACTTTTGGACTTGGGATGTGTTGGGCTCTTCCAGACAAGTGTATGTGGGGATTAGCAGAGAGATGTTTAGAGTTTTCAATGAGTGTTAATAGGTGGCCTGTGTGTTTGTAATGATTGGAATGTGCGTTTTGTGTGTTGGCAGGATGGTGCAACGCCTCTCTTTGTGGCATCCCAAAAAGGTCATTCAGAAGTGTGTTCAGTATTGATCTCAGCTGGAGCGGCAGTTGACCAACCAATGAATGTGAGTGGGTTTCACGTTTAAAAGAACGGGTTTCATTTCAATTGTATACGTAGAGCGGAGAATGCTTGACTCAAGTCCAATATCATGGTTTGTGGGTATTGTAATAAACATGCAGTGGAGTGTGAACTATAAAGTAGAATGAAATCGAAACAGGAAATTGAAGTTTGATAGTGCTGTAAGAATGGCAATTGTAAATTAAAGTTGCATTTGTCAAGTATGTCTTCGCTGTGAATTAGCAGTTGCTTTGAACCTGTGTTAGATAGTTTTGTAGTTGAGATTTTTTGGGGCTGTCCTGCATGCTCTGTCAATGGAAAACATCTGTGGACTTCTCTCATGAACTTCACCATAAAGATGGCAAACATATGAAGAAGTTAATATACTGAAAGACCACTTTGGTGTGTACACGTGCATTTCATTGTTTCTTCAAGTGGGTCGCTCAACTGCATCATTTGACGGTACTTATTGGAAAATAGTGCACAACTTGTATCATTCACGCTGTAGATGGAAGAGGCCCTAAGACGATAACTAGGACCACAATGGGTCCACTTGACAGAACAATAACCTTGGCACTAGGTCCAAGGGTGCACGTTCACCAGCTAGGGTGACCTTGCTATAAAAGTTGTTGAGGTCGTCTTTATGTGGTAACTCCTATAATGTATATACTTCCTGAAATCCGCGCATTTTTAAAGAATCTAGGATGCACAATGTTCGGTTTTAATTTGAGTCAGATGATCAATCTAGTGCCTTTATCAATGGAAAATGGCAATGTTACAGCGTTTATGAAGTGGGCACTTCATCTTTGGCATCGTTTGAGCTTCTTCCGCCTTAATGGTTCTGGGTATGTACCTGTAGGTGGCATTAAAAAACGAGAAGTGCGTGTCTGAGATCTTTTGTTCCGTTTCCTTTCTCAACGGATAGTGTATGAACATTTCATTTGAATGTATAGGCTTAGGAGTTCTCTAAGTGTACTTATGGGAGCGTGATTTTTAAAACCTTGGACATGCTAAATTTGTTGTCTCATACAATGAGCAAGGGCAGAAATTTTCAGGTAGTAAGTTGAACAGATGCCAGAGATGAATTGATTACTTTGAAAATTTGTCAATCTCGCCATTTGTGTCAAGGACGTCAAAGCATTCATTGCATGGCTAATCATGCTGGGAAACATTGCTTGCTGGAATCGACTTTAATCATCCTCTCAGGAAAAGCTTACTTTCACGAGAGAGAGGAGGTTAATTTGCAATCTTCTCTGAATGGTAAAATTTACAACCAAAAACGGAAAGATGTTTTCCTTGTTAAACCATAGACAGTCATGGCCATGTAATGATAGAGAGGAAAATTGAGTGTCATTTAGCATGTTGTGTGGAATGATAATTAAAGAATTATCACAATAGTAGCTGAAAGCTTTGGTAGAATTTAGAGGGTAAAGGAATTCTAAAGAAGATCTCAGAAGAGTTGTTTTGAAGGGAATTGAATGAGTTTAGTTTTGGGTTTGCGCAAGAGATTAGTAAAGAGACTAAAGTAAATCATGAATGATGACTTGAGTTGAGCTTGACTTGCGTGGATGTGAAAAATTGACAATTTTGATAGACTAACGAAACCAGTGAAAAGATTGCATCTGTTCATAACATCACAATGTTTAACGGACTACTTTTTGGCTGAGAACACGCATGGGAATGCATTCGTGTGAAGTACGTGGATTTTTTGTGTATAACCCATTTGGAAATAAGGACCTGCTTTGTGACTTGGGATGTATTGGGTTCTTCGAGACAAGAACATGTTGGGATGAGCATAGGGATGGTTAAAGTTTTCAGGGAGCGTCCATAGTTGGCTTGTGTATCTGTAATGATTGGAAAGTGCATTTTCATGTGTTTGCAGGATGGTAGAACGCCTCTCTTTGTGGCATCTGATAATGGTCTTTCAGCAGTGTGCTCAGTATTGATCTCAGCTGGTGCAGCAGTTGACCAACCAATGAATGTGAGTGGGTTTCATGTTTGAAAGAATGGATGTCATTTCAGTTGTATACGTAGAGCAGAAAATGCTTGATTCAAATTCAATATTACGGTTTTGGAGTATTGTAATAATCATGGAGTGGAGCGTGAACTGTAGAATAAAATGAAATCAAAACAGGAAATTAAAGTCTGATAGTGGTTGCAAGAAAGGCAAATGTAATTAAAGTTGTATTTGGCAAGTGTATCTTTGCTATGAATTAGCAGTTGCTTTGGACCTGTGTCAGATAGTGTTGTAGTTGAGACTTTTGGGGCCGTCCTGCATGGTCTGTCAATGGAAAACATCTTTGGTCTTCTCTCATGAACTTCACCATAAAAATGGGAAAAATGAGGAAGTTAATATACTGGAAGACCACTTTGGTGTGTGCGCGTGCATTTCATTGTTTCTTCAAGTGGGTCGCTCAACTGCACCATTGGACGGTACTTTTCGGACATCGGTGCATAGCTTGAAACATTCACACTGTAGATGGAGGAGGCCCTAAAACGATAACAAGGAACACAATTGGCTCATTTGATAAAACAATAACCTTGACACTAGGTCCAAGGGTGCGCATGCAGGAGCCAGGGGTGGCCCTGCCATAAAAGTAGTTCAGAACATCTTGAAATGGTAATCCTCACATTCTATATATTTCCTTAGATCTGCCTTCGAAAGGAATCCAGAAAGCCAAATGTTCAGTTTTAATTTGAGTCAGATGATCAATCTAGTGACTTTATCGTTGGAAAATGACAATGTTACAACGTTTATGAAGTGGGCGCTTCCTCTTTGGCATCGTTTGAGCTTCTTTCGCCTTAAAAGTTCTGGGCATGTATATAAATGTGGCATGAAAAGATGAAAAGTGCATGTTTCAGATTTTCTTATTTCGTTTCCTTTCTAAAAAGATAGTCTTTAAACATTTCGCCTGAATGTATGAGATTAAAAGTTTTCTAAGTGTTCCTATGGGAGCATGATTTTTAAAACTTCAGACATGCTAAATTTGTTGTCTTATACCACGAGTAAGTGCAGAAATTTTCAGTTAGTAAGGTGAACAGATACCAGAGATGAATTGATTACTTTGAAAATTTGTCAATCTCGCCATTTGTGTCAAGGACGTCAAAGCATTCATTGCATGGCTAGTTATTCTGGGGAACATTGCTTGCTGGAAACGACTTTAATCATCTTGTCAGGAAGTTCATACTTTCAGGAAAGAGAGGAGGTTAATTTGTAATCTTCTCTGAATGGTAAAATTTACAACTGAAAACGAAAGGATGTTTTCCTGTTTGGCCCATAGACAGCCATGGCCATGTAATGATAAATTCTAGGTAAATTGAGTGTCAATTAGCATTTTGTGTGAAATGAGAACTGAAGAAAAAGTACAGTGGTAGCTGAAAACTTTGTTAGAATTTAGAGGGATAAGGAATTCTAAGAAACTAAAGTAAATCATAAAGGTTGAGTTGAATTGAACTTGACTTGTGTGGATGTGAGAAAATGACAATTTTGATAGACTAACGAAACCAGTGAAAAGATTGCATCTATTCACAATATCACAATGTCTAACGGACTACTTTTTGGCTGAAAACATGCAGGGGAATGCATATGTCTGAAGCATGTGGATTTTTTGTGTATAACCCAGTTGGAAATAAGGGCCTGCTTTGTGACTTGGGATGTATTGGGTTCTTCGAGACAAGAACATCTGGGCATTAGCCGAGGGATGATTAGAGTTTTCAGTGAGCGTTAATAGGTGGCCTGTGTGTCTGTAATGATTGGAAAGTGCGTTTTGTGTGTTGGCAGGATGGGGCAACGCCTCTCCTTGTGGCATCCCAAAAAGGTCATTCAGAAGTGTGTTCAGTATTGATCTCAGCTGGAGCGGCAGTTGACCAACCAATGAATGTGAGTGGGTTTCACGTTTAAAAGAACGGGTTTCATTTCAATTTTATACGGAGAGCAGAGAATGCTTGACTCAAGTTCAATATCATGGTTCGTGGGTATCGTAGTAAACATGCAGTGCAGTGTGAACTTTAGAATAAAATGAAATCGAAACAGGAAATTGAAGTTTAATAGTGGTTGTAAGAACAGCAATTGTAAATTAAAGTTGTATTTAGCAAGTGTGTCTTCGCTGTGAATTAGCAGTTGCTTTGAACCTGTGTTAGATAGTTTTGTAGTTGAGATTTTTGGGGCCGTCCTGCATGGTCTGTCAATGGAAAACATCTGTGGACTTCTCTTATGAACTTCCCCATAAAGACGGCAAACATATGAAGAAGTTAGTATACTGGAAGACCACTTTGGTGTGTGCGCGTGCATTTCATTGTTTCTTCAAGTGGGTCGCTCAACTGCATCATTGGACGGTGCTTATCGGACAATAGCGCACAACTTGAAGCATTCACGCTGTAGATGGAAGAGACCATAAGACGATAACTAGATCCACAATGGGTCCACTTGACAATACAATAAACTTGACACTACGTCCAAGGGTGCGTGTGCATGGGCCAGGGTGGCCCAGCTATAAAAGTTGTTCAGAACATCTAAATATGCTAATCCCTACAATGTATACATTTCCTGATATCCGCAATTGAAAGGAATACAGGAAGCTGAATGTTCAGTTTAAATTTTAGCCAGATGATCAATTTGTTCACTTTATCAATGGAAAATGTCCATGTTACAACGTTTATGAAGTGGGCACTTCCTCTTTGGAATCGTTTTAGCTTCACCCGCCTTAAAAGTTCCGGGCATGTATATAAAAGTGGCATGAAAGAACGAAAAGTGCGTGTTTCAGATTTTCTTATTCCGCTCCCTTTCTTGACGGATAGTCTGTAAACGTATCACTTGAATATTTGAGCTTAGAAGTTTTCTAAGTGTATTTATGGGAGCATGATTTTTATAACCTCGGACATGCTAAATTTGCTGTCTTATACCACGAGCAAGCGCAGAAATTTTCAGGTAGTAAGTTGAACAGATACCAGAGAGGAATTGATTACTTTGAAAATTTGTCAATCTCGCCATTTGTGTCAAGGACGTCAAAGCATTGATTGCATGGCTAATTATTCTGGGAAACATTGCTTGCTAGGATCGACTTTATTCATGTTGTCAGGAAGTGCATACGTTCTTGCAAGAGAGGAGGTTAATTTGCAATCTTCTCTGAATGATAAAATTCACAACCAAAAACGAAAAGATGTTTTCCTTGTTTGACCATAGACAGCCATGGCCATGTAATGATATAGAGGAAAATAGAGTGTCAATTAGCATTTTGTGTAAAATGATAATTAAAGAATAAATACAGTGGTAGCTGAAAACTTTGGCAGAATTTAGAGGATAAAGGAATTTTAAAGATCTCAGAAGAGTTGTTTTGAAGGGATTTGAATGAATTTAGTTTTGGGTTTGCGCAAGGGATTAGTAAAGAGACTAAAGTAAATCATGAAGGATGACTTGAATTGAACTTGCTTGTGTGAATGTGAAAAAATGGCAATTTTGATAGACTAACGAAACCAGTGAAAAGATTGCATCTGTTCATAATATCACAATGTCTAACGGACTACCTTTTGGCTGAGAACACGGATGGGGATGCATATGTCTTAAGTATGTGGATTTTTTGTGTATAACCCAGTTGGAAATAAGGGCCTACCTTTGAACTTGGGATGTATTGGGTTCTTCGAGACAAGAACAAATGGGGATTAGCTGAGGGATGGTTAGAGTTTTCAATGAGTGTTCATAGGTGGCCTGTGTGTCTGTAATATTTGGTAAGTGCGTTTTGTGTGTCGGCAGGATGGTGCAACGCCTCTCTTTGTGGCATCCCATAACGGTCATTCAGAAGTGTGTTTAGTATTAATCTCAGCTGGAGCAGCAGTTGACCAACCAATGAATGTGAGTAGGTTTCACGCTTGAAAGAACGGGTTTCATTTCAATTGTATACGTCGAGCGGAGAATACTTGATTCAAGTTCGATATCTTGGTTTGTGGGTATTGTAATAAACATTCAGTGGAGTGCGAACTATAGAATAAAATGAAATCGAAACAGGAAATTGAAGTTTGATCGTTGTTGTAAGAGAGTCTAGTTGGATTTTTTTGTCGGTTGAGGAATGAGTTAGATGAAAAATATTGTTTTCAGATGCTTGCACCATACACCTGGCAGGGGCGCAATAACGGTGCACAGCGTGTGTGATTCTTCACTGTGGTTTTTCTTGCATGTTGTTCAAGCATCTGTTCTTGCTATTACTCTTGCTCCTTTTTCCATCGACAAAGGTGCAGCACGGAAGATCCAGCCGTCGTGGCAGCTCTGTAACCAGTTCACTATCCGCACGAACACAGTGGTCTTGTCAAAGCTCCAGTTCCCAGTTCTTGATCTCATCGTTGGTCTATTCTGATGGTTCTTCTTCACCTGCTTTCTCTTAGGCTCTTTCTTCCTCACATTCTCTTGCTCAAGTTTCCATCTCTTCACCTATTTTTTCTCAGCCTGCTTCTTCTTCTTCCACTCATGTTTCTTTCTCGTCGCCTTCTCCCACTGCTGCTGCTGTTCTTTCGTTGTCGCTTTCTTCCTCTTCTCCTTGGTGTCAGTTTCAAGACGCAATGTACTCTTTGACATCCAAGTTGGCTGCCAGCCACCAAACGACATTGGACACCATGGCACAGACTGAGGCTCTACAAAGGGAGGTAGCAGCTCTCAAGTGCAACAATTCGATTGTGACAAGCAGCACTCCAACGCTGAAGTTCAAGTCACCAGGCATTGAGAAGCAGCATGCCCTCAATGCCTCCATTCTTCAGAAGGTCAAGTCTGCCATCAGCTCCCTTTCACCCGCTGCAGAGGATGCCAAGCAATTACTTGAAGAAAGTAAGGCAGACCTCGTCCCAAGGGAAAATCATTTAAAAATCGCAGACTTGTTTGGCTGGGACTTTTTCTTGGCTGGGGACCCCGCTCTGGCCATAACTTCTTTCCTTGCCAAGCAGCTCCATCCACTGTATTTCACCAAGAGCAAGAATATGCTGGCATGCTATGGCAACCAATGTAAACTTTGCCACTGTTAAAACAATTCCAAGGTTGTTGCTACTTATGCAGCGGACCAGGCCATTTCGCAAGACCCTGTCCAACATTTGGCTGAAATGCTAGCACTCGTCAGTTTGCTTGTACCTCTACCCAAGCAACTCCAACAGCTTGGTGACCAACACAAGGAGCCACACAGCGACAACAGTGATCAGATAAATGATCAGTTTGTAGCGTGTGAGAAGCCTTGTGGTTGTCCAGTGAAGGGTTGCTTGTGTGAGCGTTTGTCCTTTTGGTCTGGGATTGGCACCTCAGATTTTGTTTTGCATGTAATTAAATTTGGCTACTTCCTTCCTTTTGTGAAAATTCCTCCCAACTGCTCTTTCAAGAATCTGCAAAGCGCTGTGTCTCATTATCCTTTTGTCTCAGACTCTAAACGTGTACTTAAGCTGCAACCCACATTGAACACTATTCTATCAGCAAAAGATGCTATTGCAGCACACCAGCTTGCTCAATTTGCCGGTATGATTTCTTCTATGTGGATGGCACTGGGACCTGTTTCAGTTCTTCAGTGCTGTGCTATCCATACATGTATACAAGCATGTGCAGCCTCAGCTGCCTCATGGGACTCAGTTGCATGTCTTTCCCTGGAAGCAATGGCAGAAGTTCAGTTTTGGGCAACCAGCTTTGACAAGTTCCATGGCCAGCCTATCTGGCCCAGTAGAACAAACATAGCAGTCCTTGGCTGGACAGATGCAAGTTAGACGGGCTGGGGTGGTGGGGTCCATGAGAACGCATCAGTTAGCTACGAAGCATGGGGAAGGGGG
>JAOWAW010108770.1:0-13327 GCA_028565695.1 Nicola tetela
GTAGTAAGCGTGGTTACCGAGAAAGGCTCTCTGTAGTGTGTAATCGTAGTAAGCGTGGTTACCGAGAAAGGCTCTCTGCAGTGTGTAATCCTAGTAAGTGTGGTTACAGAGAAAGGCTCTCTGTAAGGTGTAATCATGGTAAGCGTGGTTACCGAGAAAGGCTCTCTGTAGTGTGTAATCGTAGTAAGCGTAGTTACAGAGAAAGGCTCTCTGTAGTGTGTAATCGTAGTAAGTGTAGTTACAGAGAAAGGCTCTCTGTAGGGTGTAGTCGTAGTAAGTGTAGTTACAGAGAAAGGCTCTCTGTAGTGTGTAGTCATAGTAAGTGTAGTTACAGAGAAAGGCTCTCTGTAGGGTGTAATCATAGTAAGTGTAGTTACAGAGAAAGGTTCTCTGTAGTGTGTAGTCGTAGTAAGCGTAGTTACAGAGAAAGGCTCTCTGTAGCAGGTAGTTGTAGTAAGCGTAGTTACAGAGAAAGGCTAGCACTGAGGTGTGCACATGTTTTGTCTTGTGAAAGGCTAACATATGGTGGTTTGCATGACATATTGCTGTTTGGTTGTTTGGTTGTTTTGCGTTTAGGATGCCATGACAGCTGGGAGCAAGCAGGTGAGTGAACCACACTGTTTTTCCTATCCTACTCCTGCATTTTTAGTTGAGAATTTTGATGAGATCCAACTGTTTTTTTTTAGTTTTGGCAGGAAACTCTTTTCATCCTAAAATTGTGGTGTTTTTAAGAATTTGCTTTTTAAAAAATTATTGTTACCAGGAACACAACTTCATTGTCAAACCAGTGAGTGGCTGTTTGCGTTTGACACGACAAAACTCTCTGCGTCCTCTGCGAGGTGCTGCTCCCCGTTTTGAGATAGATGCTGAAATGCAGTTCATTGAGGTTCAGCTTAACCAGCGGCAGTATCGACAAGGTGTTGTTCTTGGTGAGGTCATGGAGCAGAAGATGTTTGCAGCTGAGTGTTTACGCTATCGACCAAGAAACTCTGTGATTGGAAAGTATGTGGTAATGTCTGTATGGGCAGAAAGGAAATACCTTCTTCATTGGTTTCTTGTTAAGGTCCATCATCTGCAGTGAAGTAGTCTTTTTTTTGTACAATAGTGAGGCGTTGGTTTGTTTGCACATTAACTTACTTTAGCTCACACGCTGTTGGTGGTCTTGGGGCAGGGGACCAGTGGGCAGAATGCAGCTTAGGGATGGAGACTCTGGACTAGGGGAGCACAGTTCACCCCAGCCAGAGGCCTCCAGGGAACCCCATAGGGGCTACCTAGGTCAGCAGCTCTAAGCAGCCCCACCTGCCCCAGCGAGGCAGCAGTGCACACCCCTCAAGGCTGTGCGGCACAGGGGGGCAACGGTCCATGGGGCCTTCGCTGTAGGCAGCTAAGGGTGCGCAGCATAGGAAGGGTTGTGGGGTTGTGCTCCCCCAGCCAAGAAACTAAGTTAGGTCTTCCTGGTCACGCCAACTGCCCTCCGCCACGCTTAGGTAAATCCCTAGAGTAAGGACCCAAACTATTGACTGACTAAGAGAGGACGTGAGGTCCATAATGAGAGATGTGCTCGGCATCTAACGTAGTGTTGTAGTACCTAATTATCTTGTGGGGTGGGTGGGGTGGTTGAAAAGGAGCATGCACGCATTAACCGAATTGCAGAAAGGAGCGCGTACGCTGTACACCAAAGTTGCTAGGCAGAGTGCAAGTTGCAAAGTGGCGTGCTTTGTCCTGAGCTGTCCTTCTAATACTAGCTAAGCGATCTCACTTACCATGCCTAAGTTCTCAGGCTTCGCCAAAGTGGTGCCTTCTTGTTCTGTGCAACACTGCTTGCTGGGTGTAGTTAACTAGAGTTAAATTACCTTTCACTCATCATTTTGTAGCTGCAGGGAGTCATCCCAAACGTCACCCCAAACTCCATGTCATCTGTACTATACAATACAAAAGAAGTCTGAAATCTTCCAGGATTGATGATGTATATACAATGAAATGATCGTTTTCATTTGACTGCAAGATTGTCAGTAGTTGAAAAAAATGAGCTGCAATGCTATCAAAGTTTCTAGAGTATAAGTCGCCTTAATCTTGTCTGTGAAGCTAAGCTTACCTTGTGTGGCCTTGTTTTATGTACAGGTGACCACTGAACAGTTTGGCATCATATTGCTGTGTGTATTTTATGATCATCATCAATATGTTCATGTATTGAAGAGATTCTTTATGGTGTTTGAAGCTCATGAGCTGCTGTCTTGATCTTTACTGCTCTAGTGCTCGTGAGTGGTGGGTGTACGCTATGCGTGCCTCGCTTCACCGGTGGCTTGAACACCGACAGTCAACCAATCAACAGGCAGTTGTGGCACTTGTTCACGACACAGTGATTTACTGTAGAGCATACAGCAAACTTGCCACTGAGGGTGGTGTGAGTGCTGATCTCAAGGTAAGCTCATTCCATTACCCCCCCCTCCCCCTCCCTCAACACCAACAAAACAGAGAATGAATTTTCATTTGATTGTGGACCACCAGATCCCATACATATAGGCTACATGCATACAGCATCAGTCCGAGTCACATGCACGCAGACACGATGTTGCTGCAGCACAGTTTCCCACTTTATTCATTCTGCTTCGAATACTGTTTTGGATACTACAGACTAGTAGAACTATACATGTCTTTCTCCAAGGAGGAAGAAGGTGGCGAGTCCACTGTTTCTTTAGCTCTCCTTGCCACTGTTGCCGATTTGTTGACAAAAAGTCAGGATCTGACAGAGGAGGATGTTGAACGTGTGTTCCTGCAAGGTTTACACATCATGGTACTTGATGGTGGGATGTTTTTTTTTTTTTTAGATTGGAAGAAGTACACAACCAGAGGAAACTTGGAATTACTCAAGATGACATTTGTAGAATTATTCGCACAGCATGCAATGGTCCAACGTGTGGCATGCAGGGAATGTTGTGCCGTGTTCGGTCGTGTCCATCGAAGGATCGTTCTGGTTTTCACTATCAAGATAAAACTCACAAATACCTTTATGATCTATTGATCCGCCCACTAAGGAAAGTTCTCTTTGCTTGGTGCCTTGATATTTCCAGCAGCGCCCTTCTCAGAGCTCATCGTTCTCTCACACTCATTTTCACTGGCGCGTGTTGGTATCCAAGCATACGTTCATAAGAATTTGCCAATGATGCTCTACTTGCCGTCTTGAAAAGAGGCAAGATGAGCATCGATGGTAAGCAGCAAAGAACTGAAAGGACACGAAAGTTTCCAATTTCTACAGTCATGTGGGAAGTGCTGCAAGGAAATCTTTGCCAACAGGCATGAAACTGCCAACATACAAATGAGAATCCCAGGAGAAAGACAAGCAAGAGGGCATGGGCACACTTCAGCACAACAAGGTCTTCCACAACAACAACAAGATCTCCGTTGAGTTTCTCCGTCGTTGACTGTTTGTCTACTACATGTAGATCTACATGACTACTGTGTTCCAGACTTGACTTTTCTGTCAACGATTTGCGCTCTTTGCATCGCCATTTTATGCACGCGTGTGTGATGGGCTATGCAGCCGCAGGTGCCGCTCGTGCGCATAATGTTGGTGTGAGCATGCGTATAGTTGCCCCATTGGGTCATATTCAGATGAAATGGGCCTTCTTTCTCTGTTTTAGTCTAAACCCCTCCCTGTAATGAATCTCTTCTTGTTTGTTGGAATAACTCACTGGAGACATGCAAGAGGTAGTCTTGTCAAATACTTCTCATCACGTTTTGTTTCTTTGCTACTTTCTTTTCAGGTGTGCTGTTTGTTTTTCTTCACGTATTACCTGGGTATCTTGTGACCTTTGCTGTTTGTTTGTTTCTGGCAGTCTGAAATGAAGCGTATTGAAGAGCAGCGTTCGTTGGATAACATTTTGATTTTGCGAAGTGCTGTCCGTCGTCGTCTTCACCGTGATGAGGTGAGCTGGGTGTTTTCTTTTGATGGACTTCGGGGAGGAAGACTGATTAGTGAGTTTGTGAAAACCAGTAAAAGCCATCTTCATTGCTGGAATTGATCAGATGGCTTATGGTGGGCATCAATGTATAGATTCTTGGTGTGTTCTTTAATAGTTTTATGAGCTGTTGTTGATGTGATTGTGCCTTTTTGGGGTGTCTGTCTTTTGGTTTTCTTTCTGTGGTGTAGCCTAGTGCAATGTCTAGCAATGGCAACACGTCAACAACCAAGAGTGGTGTGCTTGGTGGTGTGTTCCGAAGTTGGTTTCCTGGCTGGAGTGGATGGCAGGAGCAGAGTACCAGTCCAGAGAAGACTGAGAATGTTATTGATGGTCTAGAAGGTTAGTCTAGCACTTTGGAGGCAGTAGCACACATGCGTGCACACACACACACACACACACACACACACACACACACCAACTACTCACACGAGGCAGGGCAAAGTGCCTTTAAGGGAGACAAAATAGAATGGTTAATGCTTTAAGTATCCCAACACAGCAGCCATTGGTCTTTTAGGATTTGATCTTCAAAGAGAGTGTGTGTAAGTGGCATGTATTGTTGTGATAACATCACACAGTGCTATTGGTAGCAATGCACTACTTGGAGGCTTTTTCTAAGGAAATTGACAACTTCCTATTTTCCTTCTGTTTTTGCTGTAGAGGAGGAAGAAGATCTACTACAAAGTGTTCAGTTTCTGAAGAATGACGAATCTCTCCTGACCAGAGACCGTATCTTTGCCAAGGTCTCCTGCTGTTTGCATGGTGCTTTGTTGGAGTTGTCTGCAGCTGGAGCTGGCAGGGCAACATCTTCAGTTGGTTCTGACAGCAAACAATCAAACAGCCAAATGTTTCGTTTTGACTTCTCTGGTGTCAATGTGTCAATGGACCTCAGCCCTCAGACCCAGTCAATGTCCATGTGTCTGTCTCTTGATACACTCCATGTGCGTGATCTCCTCCATACAGACTCTCTGTTTCCTGTTCTTGTAGCACCACAGACTAAAGTAAGTCAAGGGCTTCTTTTCTTCATTATTTTTTTAATGCTCACCAGATCTACCACCCACTTTAAATCACAGCAGCTGATGCAATTCTGTTTTGATTGCTGAGCTTTTGCCGTAATTGCACCTTGATTCACAGTAGCCTTTCCCCTGCACTGGCATTGGTTGAGTGTGTGTGTGTGTGTGTGTGCACATGTGCATGTGTGTGCGTGTATGCAAGTGTCTGTGTACATATGTGTGTATTTGCTTCCCTCTGTAGTGCTCTAGAATTACTTTCTCTTATGAATTCACATGCTCTTTGTTCATTTCACTACTTTCCTCTCCAAGAACTGTGAATTATTTAAACTTTGATCAACTTGTTACCTGCAAGTTTCAGTCTGCACTGGGATAATCTTTTCACGGCTTTGGTTGGTTTGCTCAGGTGGATAACCAACATCCAGAACCGAGCCAATTTCGTCGACAGTACACGGTTGAGAATTACACGAGAACTGTGGATTCTGATGATGATCCGTTGTTTCGGATGGTTTATGAAAAGAAGCCACACAGCTCTGTATCGGATTATCGGTATGTTCTGGCTTGCATCTGCATACTGCAAGTCTAAAAATTTTTGGAAGCTTTTTGCTTTTGGAAATTTTCAGAAATGGCTCAAATTTCCTAAAATAAAAAAGCTTCCTAAAATTTTTGACATTAATTTTTAAAAAAATTCCCAAATAACAAGCCACATGATTTTGAAGCAAAACGTACTATTTGCCAGCAGGTAGATAGATTTACAGTACCTCTATCAGCAGTGTATGTGTGTACATGTATGTATGTATGTATGTATATGGGTGTTGATATGTGTGTACGTGTGTGCGTGTGTGTGTGTTTTAATGGTTTATTTAGCACCTCCTTGGTGTTCTTGGACAAATCAAATTTGGTTGCAGTATGAAGGAATTGTCAGTTGTGTTTGTAGTACACCGTAGTGTTAATTGTGGCTTTGTTCTGCTGACTGTATTATCTTTGTCTTGGTTAGAGGCCATTAAGAATTCCTTGACTGATGTCTATTTTCACCAAGCAGTATATTTTGTTTGTTCTTCTGCAGACTGTAGGATCCTTAACACTCAGCTTTCTGTTTGTATGTGTAGGTTAGAGGTGTTTTGTCGGCCATTGGACATTGTCTATCATCCAAAAGCAGCGCAGTGTATTTCCCAGTTTCTGACGGCACCACCAGCACCGTTAGGCAGTAACACCAGTGCTGTCTGCAGTCAGTCTCATATTGGAGCTGCAGCACGAAGCCGGTATGAGCGATTAAAACTGCAGACAAAAGAGGGTCTTCAGAACACTCTGGATAGCTTTATGAGACAACGAGAAATGGTGAGGAATGATGGTAAAGGCAAGGGGAAATACAGAGAGTTAAACACACAGGGAAGAGGTACGGGTAGATGATAGCTGAGGATATGGAGGAAAGTGTAGATGATAGCTGAGGATATGGAGGACAGTGTGAAATTAGCCACCTCACAGCAGTGCTTGTGACTCCCTTAATGCACTGGCTTATCAGTAAACCTGTTGATGTAATATTTTGATGCAGTGTTCCTGTTGATCAGGCGGTGTGTGAAGTGAAGTTCGATGCTAATCATTGCTCTTGTACTAAGTGTGTGTCTCTATTCTTATTTTTCAGGAAAACACAAAGCGTTGGTCTCTTCATTTTGACATTGCAGCCCCTCAAGTGATAATGCCTGAAAGTCTGACTGATGAGCAGGCGGCCATGGTAGGCTGTTGCTGTGACAGTGCTGTTGCTAGCCCATGAGAACTTTCAGGACTTCTGTGCTTTATCTGCAATGGCCATACAGGGTTTTGTTCCTCTTACAGAGAGCAGTCATTTGCTGACTGAGAGTTTTTGAGGGACTCCAAATAGAGCTAGTCACTCTTCCTGTCTTCTAATTTTGTTTTCAGCAGTTTGTGGGTGAGTAGAAGTTAATTTTCCTTATTTGATTGAGTGGACACTGTTATAGCTATCTTCAGAGTGTCATGTGCCTTTCTTTCTTTTCTCAGGTTGTTGTTGATCTTGGTCATTTGATGATGGAGACGTCTTCTGCTGATGCTACACCACAAGAAAAGAAGGCAACGAAAGAAACAGATATTTTGGATGAGGATGAGTCTGATGGTAAGAGGGTAAGATATAGCAATAGAGGGGGAGCCGGAGGGAAGGAGAGGGAAAGTGGGGGGTGGGAGTTTGAAGGAGAAACCACAGTAGGGAGAACTGGACAAAATTTCTTGTTTTTTGTTGCTTAGCTCCATCAGTGATGCATGACACTGTATTACATCAAACTTATCTTTTCACATCTGTTATTCTCGCCTTCCCCTTGTGTCTTGAGCGTTGTCTGCCTCAAGTGCTCTCTCTCTCTCTCTCTCTCTCTCTCAATCACTCACTCTCTCTCTCCATATTGCTCTCCCCACTTTGAACTAACACACATCATCTTTCTTTTGTAGTTCCTTTCTCTGGTGCGTGTGATCTCTCCCCTATCATGACTTCCCTTCTTCACCTTCACCTTTTCTCATATCTCTTCTACCTTCCCTTGTTTTTACTGCCCGGCTTTCTTATATTGTTCTGTTTGCCCTGTCTGTAGAAGAAGATGCATTCTATTCACCAATGTCGTCACCTATCCCGTCTGATGATGAGACTGATGAGACCAACTCAGCCCCACAGTTTACAGTCAATAATGACCAGGATCAGAGTCGACAACAAAAAGCAGTGGAAAGACTTTATGACAGGCAAGAGATGGTTGTGGTGTAGTAGTTGGAAGGCTAATGATGGGAAATTGATTTGTCAAGTATTTTCCCTATTCTCTGCCAACATTGTTTGAATGAGATAGTTGGTTTTGCAGCTCTGTTTCAGTTTTTTTCTTGGTGCCATCTCTGTCTGTCTGTCTCATCTCTCTGTCTCTCTGCCTCTGTCTGTCTGTCTGTCTCTCCCATTATTCATGCAGGTATTTGCTGACAATGTCTGATCTTCAAGTTCTCATTGGTCATCGTGGCGACTCTTGGCAGCAGGCTCATCGCCATGGTCACAGTGATCTTCATGTTGTTGACAGGTTTTCAATCACGTTGCAGCTTCATCGGTGAGTTTCTCACATATCTATCTGTGTCTGTTTTCTACATGTAGCTGCCTCTGTTTAGGCCCCCTTCTCTCTCTCTCTCTCTCTCTCTGTCTCTCTCTCTAGCTCTCCCTCTTACCCTCCTTTGTAGTTTCTTGTCTCAGTCTTTCCCCTTATCTCAAAATTTCTCTGTTTCCCTCTTCCTCAGCTCCTCTCAATTTTTGTTTTGTTTTTCTTTGCTTTTTTTTCTTGTTTGTCTGTACATGTGCATGTGTTTGTCATCTGTTTGTGGGCTCTGATGATTTTCTTCACTGCCTTGTGTGCATACATAAGGGTGTGCGTGTGTGCGTGTATTGTGTGTGTGTGTGTGTGTACGCGCGTGCGTGCGTGCGTGCATGCGTGTGTGTGTGTGTGTGTATTGTGTGTGTGTGTGTATGTGTGCGTGCACGTGTGTATGTGTGTATTGAGTGTGTGTATATTGTCTCCATGAACATATGTGCATGTTTCTTTTCAGGAGGGTCTCACTTCACGGTGACCATCGATTACCAGCAGCAACAGTGTGTGCTGACCTGCCATCCTTGCTTCTTCATGTTGATGAACAGAAGGTACTGTGTTGTAGTTGACAGCTAGATGTGCAAAGACACTTCCATGGAAATGTGTCTTTGCAAAAGAGCGCAGTTGTTTAAAAAACGGATGATTGATTCTGTGCATTGATGGAAGTCCACCAAATTTTTTTCTGTTTAGAAAGAACACAGAACTTGTTGGATCAACTTGGTGTTCCTCGTGTATATGTCAAGAAAGGGGCTTAAACCACTCATTTTCTCTTTTTTCACCAGCTGGAGTGCACAGCAGACTTTATCCTGTGACAACCCAGCTCCTAACCGAACGAACATCACAATTTTAACCGCTCGACCAATCTGCCAGTTCAAAAAAACTGGCTTCATGGCGTGCCCTGTGACTTTCTCTTGACATGATCCATATCCACTCTGGGATATGCCGTCACAGGTTAGAGTCTGCTGTGTACTGTAGCCGAAAAAGAGAAAATGGCTGGTTTGTGATTCTCCTGGCGAGAATGGTCTTTGGAAGAATAGGCTTGTTAAGAAGCGTGTTTGAGCAAAGAGTTTGTTGCTTTAGCTCACAACACTTACCAGGCATGCTGGCACAGATATGTAAGAGGTGTTTTCTGCTGGGAACTCTTTAGTAAGCACCACCCAATATGTGATGATTTGGTCAGGATATTTAAAAAAAATTACTGTTTCTGCTAGTTGTTGCTAATGAGCTGGTGCGTAGTAACTAATGTTGTCTTAAACCTTGAACTTGTTAGCTTTCAAGTTACTTCCCTCTTATTATTTTGTTAGTTTTTTGTTTTTCTTTTGATCATTATGATTATTTTCAGTTGTGTCGTTTTCCTGGCCTTGTCGGTGCTGTTAGGGAGGAACTAAAGAACTTTGAGGATGATCCCAAGTTGTGAACGTAGTAAGCTTTCTAATTTTGTTAAGTTGTGAAAGATCCAGAGAAAGCTGAAAAGAAGTAGCCAAGTATTACTTCTGTCTAACGTGTCTTTCCATATTTTTCTCACAGACATCAACGCCTTTATAGTGCCGGGTTGGTGTGACTATTTCTGATGTTGTTATTGGTTTTAGATTGCAGCCATACGCATGTGTTTGAAAAACTTATCGGACAAGCTAGCAAGTTTACCAGAGGAGGAGCATGGTGAGTAAACATTCTTGTCAAAAAACAGTTGATGCAGCAAACCTGAGAGTGGACATTTAATATTCAACTATTGACCAACACAATAAGCAGGGGGGTGGATTCGCTATTGGAGTGTATCGGGGCTGGTGGCAAGTGGTCCTGTAAATTGGCTGCTGCTCTGTTTGATGCCTGCTAAGTGTATGCTAGGCTGTGTGGAGGGCACTCGAAAGGCGAGAAGGCTACAGTTCCTGCCAGCCGCTGGCTCAAGCAGGACAACGCTGCTAAGTCTAGCGGCGGCCGGCACTGTTGCCTCCCGCCAGACACTGTCTGGTTGGTCGGTGCTACCAGTGCATGAGCTTGAATAGGAGGCTACTTGGTCCTGGGGCAGCTGGTGCTGTTGCCTTCCACCAGATGCTGTCTAATTAGCCAGGAAGTGCTACTGGGCAAGAGTTCAAATAGGTATATTTTCTCTGTTTCTTTTTGTCTCGGATTATTTGCATTGTTGAGCGTGTGAGGAGGCAACGTAAGTACAAATTAGTGTGACTCTGTCTCCTGTGTGGGTGTATTTGGGACAGCTTGGGGGAAGTTCTTCATGACCCAGCTAAAGCTTTCTCACAATGACATGCTTGCCACGAATCAGTACTTCCCATGAATCATACTTGCCATGCACCCCTCCAAAGGATGTTATTGAGACCAGTTACTACCCCAGACAACCAATTGCCATGAGTAGGTACAAAGAAGGAGAAAGGAGAGAGAGCAGCACTACTTGTGCATGGATAAGGAATGTTTGAGTTAGTTTATGACCAATTTGGGATAAATGTTTTTACCGCAACTTAGCCATTCTTGCTGACAGTTTTGCTCTTGCCGTTGCTGACAGCCAACTGTACCTTCTAAAGGTGTCACTTTGGTATTGTCCAGTCTTAACATGAAGATGATTTCCCAGCACACCAGTCACAAGAAACTTTTTTCATGAGACGTTTCACCAGAAATGCCTCTGGCTTCATCAGTCATAAGAAAATGTCAAGGGAGTACAGAAAGCTAGAAATACTTATACTATCGCGTTGAGAGTGTGAATGCATATTACTATAGGTGTCAAAACCATACAAGATGTGATAATGCATTTCTGAGAAATGCATTCCCTAATGTATGTGCTGCATGTATTGCGCATAAATTGTTCTGGGAGAGCAGTGGCCCCTGGAATACTCTTACTGAGGGCCCAAATAGCTTGCTGGCCTGTGTCCCTCTCTGGGAGCAGCCCTGATGGCTCAAAGACTACCTAAGAACTAAAACATGCAAGTACAAGACGGCCCAACAAGACAGCTATATAGAAGCCAATGCTGACCTAAAGAATGGCATTACAAATTGCACTACGTTCAACACCATTATCACGATTTAGTTGCGGCTTTCGCTTGTAAATGTGAAATGCTTCCTTAATCTTGCGTTCCTTCTTACATGCACGATCTATCACCCACAAGGTGGACCAATCCATCTCATGCAATGTCAACTGATTTTGAACATGCTCAGCAACGGCGGACTTTGAGCAATGTCCAAGGCGAATTGTGTCGTGTTGCTTGCAGCAAACATTACTGCATGCGTTGTTTTCCCTACATACTCCTTGGAGCATCTTTTGCATTTCACAGAATACACAGTATTGGTTTTGGAATCTGTGGGAAGTGCATCTTTGGCTGTGTGCAGGGCCTTAAGCATGCTCGGAGCAAAAAATGCGCACCTAACTCCTGCTACACAAGCAATTTGATGTACTTCTTGACTTGGGTTGCTTGAAGCAATGAAAGCTTGTTGGACGGAAGTGACAATGACCAATCAATGGAGTCAGACAGGGTGCCAAGCATCTTGAGACCAGTTGTTGGTCGCACCACTTTGTCCGTACCATCAGAGACTGGGATGCCAAGAGCATCAATTACTGTCAGTATCGTCTTCTTCCGAATAGCTGCTGTGAAATGATCAGACACTGGTGATAGCAGTCCAACTGAAAAAGTCGTCCAGGTAGTGCATCAGGTGTGCAATACCATAGTTATTTGACAGGATGAGCTGCAGTGCCTCTGGCAGTTGGTTGGACAACACTGGTGCTGACCGTAGGCCAAAAGGAAGCTGCAGATCCACATGGTAGTGGGATTGCCAGAAGCATCTGAGAAGAGCACGATTTTGGGAGCACATTGGTATCAATTGGCCACTGCAGAAGTCTGCCATAAGTACGCCTTCGCTGTGACATGCCACTAGGGCAATTGTGTTGTCCACTGTGATATAAGACAGGCTGTAAGCATTGCAATCCATTCCATTATTGACACTGATGCACCGTGGGGCAGATAGGTGCATAATCATGTGCTAACTGCTGTCAGACTTATCAACTGTTCCGATCCTGGAACAGTGAAACCGACTCCAGAATAGCAAAACTGACCCCAGAACAGTGAAATGGGGCATATGGTCGTTGAAGGGGCCTTGCATCCTAGCTTGACCTCTTTGTCCAGCAATGAGGAAATGTGTCCAGGAAACTGAGCTGAAGATGACAGGTTGGGTGCAATAATATCATGGCTTCTGCCTTGAAATCCAATGGCAGCACCATAGCGAAGGTTGTATATTAAGGACTGTACGAATGACTGGTTTGGGTGATTAGAAACTTCAGAGGAGAGTTAATCTATGTTCACTGGGGTGGATGGCAGCAGGCTGTCTGGATGGAGGGTGCTATTCGTCTGATGTGGTGCTGCAGTGGACTAAAGCTGTGCTGTGTGGACCACAACAGGTGAAACAGCAGTGACTGTAACTGTGTGATCGTGCTGTTGACCTTTTCATGTTAAAGTTCCAGCAGATGGATGCGCCGTTGGTTGTTTTTGTGTAGTGTTGGATGCTTTTTATGTTCCTGGGGGCACTAGAGTACCGCCGCTGAATGGAAAGGGTTGGTGTGTCTGTTCGGGCTGTTGGCGTGCTCCCTAGTTTGCAGCGCGGGTCCCTGGCAGAGCCAAGTTTTTAGCGTTCAGCTCCAAATTAAGCACCTTGTTCATTAATTGGAAATTGGAAGCCTTGGACAAAGTGAAGGTTAGGTCTGCCAATTGATCCTGGGCAAAACTACAAGATGCATAAGAGGGCCTCCAAGAGGTAGAGGGTGATGTTCTACATCCATTTCCTACAGCAGAACTTTGAAAGTGATCCAGAGAAAATCAAAAGCTGTCCAATGATCAAAAGCAATCCGACGGTCCCAACAGAAGCCCCAGTCATGTGCAAATAGGCTGGCACGTGCGCAGTCTTGTGCAGGATGGTTGCTGCTACTACTAGCATGTGTGTGTTAATTGCAGTGTGTGTGTCACAGTTAACCTCCTTTAACATGTTAAAGTACCAATTTTTTGAGACACTCAACTTGAGGGTTTTAGTTGGGTTTGTGAGGCAATTATGTGAATATTTCTAGTATATAGTGTATAGTGTGCTGATCAATTATCTGAATATTACTAGTAAATACTGTATAGTGTGCTGATTAATTATCTGAATATTACTAGTAAATACTGTATAGTGTGCTGATCAATTATCTGAATATTACTAGTAAATACTGTATAGTGTGCTGATCAATTATCTGAATATTACTAGTAAATACTGTATA
>JAOWAW010108792.1:3966-14019 GCA_028565695.1 Nicola tetela
ATAGTGTGTGCATGTGTATGGTGTGTTGTGTGTGATGTGTGTGTCCTTAAAGAAAGAAAGATAGAAAGAAAGAAAGAAAGGGAAAGAAATAGAGGAAAAATGGAGAGCCACAGCCAGGGATTGAACCGGGGTCTCGGGATTTGTGCTCCTGCATCATAACCACTAGACCACTGTGGATCTCACTGTGTGTCAAATCAAATAAATTGCTTTAACAGCAACTTGTATATCACATGCAAAGAGCGAATTTGGAACGCCAAACACACAGTTGTGGAGCTGACTCACGGGTGGCATACAGTACCAAGGTGCGAGCCTGGGCAAGTCATGGGAACGAATTTTGCCAGTCTGGACAACAAACATGTGGTATACAGACTTACAGAGTCATAAATTCCAAAAGTAAATATAATACAGCAGCAGCAGAAGGGCTTCACTCATCAGTCAATTGCTGTCATCCTTCATACATTAAGGAAAAGTATAGTCGATTTAGAAAAAACCTACTCTTAAATATGACTAAGCCCACCGGATCTGTTTTGGGACCTAATCGAATGTGTGTGTGTGTGTGTATGTGTGTGTGTATGTGGTGTTTATGAGTGTGTTAGTGTATGTACATGTGTGCATATGGAAATGTTACTGTGGGTGGATGCGCTTTGGCTTCAACTTCCACGTCAATCTGCTACGAACCACATGAGTGATAGGCCACAGAGGCCTAGAGTGTGTAGATTGTTGCATCATGCAGCCTTGCACCAGTCCAACCTCACGTAAAACTTTGTCTTTTGCCAGCAATGCGCAGGTGCACTGACCGCACCGTGATGGCGCTGAGTGATGCACAGCATTTCCATATGTGTGTACATGTGTGTGTCTGGGTGTGTGTACATGCGTGTATCCAGATCCGTGCATGCCTGTATGTCTGTGTGTGGGTATGTGGGTAGGTTGGTATGTGGATGTGGTACCAGTACAAATGGATGGGCCAGTGTGTCGAGTTCTTTTGTATTCAATCTCGTAATACAGTGTTGTGTGCTACATATCTGTATAAACCACCATCCCTCCATTTTATTGTGTTGTCTCTTTAGCGTTTCACACTGTTTGTAAGCACTACGCACCCTTGGACAGCACTGATCACGATGAAAGCGACAAACCTGGGGAAATCCTTCCTCATGTTCACCCAACGGATGGAAGTAAAGAGGAGCGCTTGTCATTTCTCTTTCGAGAGGCTGACCTCACGCTTCACAGAGAGAACATTAATCGGGATGGAATGAGACGGGCATTTGCTGAACATGTTGAGAGCAATTTGAAGAGAGTTTTTGCAGTATCACAACAACACCCCAACGCCTGCTTTGAGATCAATAAATCTACACTAACACCGAGGGATGATGGTAAGGCGTTAGCATGGTGGTAGTGTGAGTTCATGTGTGGTGCTAAATGGTTTCCTTCTTAGCTTCAATTAACTCTACAAATGACCTCACACCTGGTTAAAGGTGTGGTTGCAATGACTTGATGTTTGTTGGGATATGCACAAGAGGCTATTTTTAGTTGCTCAGATTATAGGAAAATGATCTCAGAAGGGGTTTTTCTGCTTCACACTCAGCATGTGGTTTGTTTTGTTGTCTTGTCTGAGACGGTCTCTTTATCACATGTGAACATTTGTTAGGGAGAACAATGCCCCATTTTGTAGCTTGTTATCAGAAATTAATAACTAGCTCTTCATCGTTTGACTCCTGGATATATCACGTAAACAATGATGCGTATATACTACAGTAGTATTTATAATTGAAGTACAATGTAGGAAATACACGATTCATAATTGGTTGGAATAACCGTTCAAAGTTTTGTCAGTGAAATGAATCAAATATTTTGCTCACCCTTTCTCAATTTTGCTTTTTATTTTCAGAGTTGACTGATGAAATGGATGAGGAATTACAAGAAATTGTGAGGAGTACACTCACCCTGGAGAATGTTCAATCCCTTGAGCTTCAAGAAGCGTTGGACCATCTGATACCAACCGGTGCAATTAGCATCAGCGGAAGATTTTATGATGACATCAGAAAAAATTTAACAGCTGTGCTGGAGGACCGATTGCCCATTCTTCAAAGATTTCTGACAAAAAACCCTAACTGGGTCTTCGATGCTTTTGTGGATGTTGTCAAGCGTCAAAATGAAGTTCGCCATGGAACCTGTGAAAAACTACTTGGGAGTCTACAACAGCGTAAGTGAACTGTGTACATGCACTCATAATCAGTTAGGTGAGGGAGTTGGCGACAATTGTGACCATTTTACATGCACAGAAGACACATAGACAAATAAAGTGAGCCTTCTATCCCTGACTAATACAATATAATATATGTGCATATATATAACATATTCATGTATACATGGATGTTGGAAACAAAAGCTGTCAACACTTTTTTGAAGTTAAAGGGCAGCTCAACCCCAAAATCAAAAATTCCCTGGACCATTTCCTTCCGTGCAGAATATGTCTGAGTGAAGAGATGGGACTAGAGCTGTTGCATTTCGCCAATAGACCAAAGGAAGGTGGATGACCCTGCCACCGCCTGTGATGTTAGCTATAGCCATCCCAGGCTTCCTGCCTTGCTAATTCATGCACGTGTACTTGCATGTAAATCTGTGCGTAATACCTTTGCTCAAAAGATCCAGTCCAAATAGGAAGAAAGAGACCACCAATTCCTCATCAGTTGTCATATCTGGTTCAAGTTTACATTGTGAAAGCTGGCTCTCCTTGCTGCCATAATCAAAATTCAACCATGAAGCTGCGGAAATGGCCTCTTCCTTGCTGTTTGGACAAAAGATTGTGCACATAGGCATTTTACATAGATCTACATGCAGGAACAAACTGTATATGCATGCATATGTAGAAGTATGGCTCAAGGCTTAGGACTATTGATGTTGCAGGTAATGATGCCCGTGATCATGCAGCTCCCTTCAGTCGAGCAGTGAAAAACGGCAGCTCTAGCTCCCGCTCCTTTGTGTGTAGACATTTTCCAAGGGAAGAAGACGACCTTGCAAAATTTTAAAATTTTGTTTTGGGGGTTGAGTTTACCCTGAAGAGAATGAAATTAGTTTGATTATTAGACCCTAACCCTAACCATCCTCCTAAACACATTGGGCAAGGATGATGTTAGCTAATATATGCATTTTCACTGACTCACTAAAGTTGCATGATTGATAGAAGCTAGCAATGTTTTAAGCTTTCTGTGTGTGTGTTGTGTTGTGTTTGTGTTTGTCTGTGTCTCTGAATATGTGTGGTTATCACAGAGGAGCAGGAGCTTCTGCAGCGATTGACTGAAAAAATTGGTCAAGAATTGAAAGAGGAAGACCTCTGTTATTTTGCCAAGTGTTGCCTGAACCTTCCTGTTGGTGATGAGAATCAGTTTCTGGAAGTGCTAAAAAGTCGAAGTCGAGAAGTTGGTCAAAGTGTTTGCAAAGTACTTTTAGGCCACTGGAGAAATACACTGAGAGAACGAGCGACTGCAGCTGAACTGCTTGATGCAAGGAAAAGGTTCAAGGACAGTGCGAATGGCCAGAAAGCATCAACACCTGAAGACTATACTACAGAGCTGCCCAAAGAAGTTGAGCTAGAACAATTTGTCTGTGCAGTCAAGGAAACCGATCGATCTGCTCTACAGTTAGTTGACCTGGAAGGGACCCGGAAGTTGTTTGGTTGACGTGGCGATGATTGTAAGATCAGCTAGCCAGTATGACTTACTGCAACGCATAGAAGTTTGTTAGCACAGAGCACTATTGTGCTTGTTTGTGTCAATCTGCATATTGTTGGTGATGATTTTGTTGTGCATGTCAATCATTCAAAAATTGTCATATTTGTAGAGATTGTTGCTTTGCAAAATTCATTCTTTGATTTGTCAGATGTCTGATTGAAAGGGACTGCATGTTCTAGAATAAAGATGTTCTTTGCCTCTACTCTTGAGAAGCCATCCTCGTACCTAAGGGAAAATTTCCCTAGCCAGAAGAGCACCCAAATATGTGCCTACCTTGAGCTGCAGACCCCTGGTCTGTGCCCTGAACTGTGATGGGATAAAGTTTACATGTGCAGTGAGAGAGTGCAGACAATTACACCTAATATGTCATCATATAATTATTATCAAGAGACTATCAACCTGTACAGGCTTCGTGTATATGTACATGTACATTGCCCTGTGGAGGTCAGATGTACTCATACGTGGGGGACAACTAGTATTAGCTACCTCTTTGGCGTTCAATGAATATGATAAAATTTGAAGACGTTCCACCGCGGCCGACAGGCAAAACATTAGTCCAGAAATGCAGAGGTCACAGAATGCAGCAGTACGCTGGCTGATCATTATTCGGGCTTCAACCAATTATCATACTCAGAAGTTGCAGACCACTCTCGACCCCTGGCCATTCGTGGGACCCTAAGCATGCGCATGCGCAAGCGCGTTTCATTATGTAACGCAAAGAGGTGATACTAACAGCCCCAGAAAGGAATCTTTTCTTAGGCTTTTACATGGATGGGCTTAAACACGGAAGAATATGGTATACTAGTGTTGTAGTCCTACCTACAAGGGGAAAGAACATTGCTTTACTGCCGGCAAGGTAGATCCATTCCGATGTTCTCAATATCACAGTTAAACGTTACCTTAATTTCAGTGACCCCGGAAACAAGCACAACACAAAAAGTCGCGAGAAATGGCTAGGACAGCTGGTACAGCGCGTATGCATGTATTCCTACACTGGTGAAAACTGTATAAAGTTTAACGCGTACGAGGCAAACACATAAGCCCAGCTATGCATAGCTGCGCGGACCGGGCTACACTTTATGAAAGACATTGACATTCAGTTTGATCAGTTGATATGGCATTCAAGAAGTGTGTACGTTAGCTGAGAAACTGAAACCCGACCGCCAGCGGAATAAGGCAGATACCGATAGTTGTAAGCGATATACAACTGAAATAAAGAAATTTTGTGCCGTAAAATCGGTCAAATAGGAACTCACTGTATCTTGCCTGCGTGTGTGTATTGCAGCCTGCGCTAGCATGCTTAGAAAGTAAGCCGGGGTGAATCAACAACAAACATCCAGTGTGAGCGTTCCGTTTGAACACTGACCAAAATCAGATTGTTGCCAAAAGAGATCAATCAGTCCCTGTCATCGAGTGAATCATAAGAATGATAACGGCGAGCCTTGCCGGCTGTGGTCATGATAATCACTGCCACCGCTCAGCAGTCAATATACGTATACTGAGATATGGAAGCGACGTGCCGAGATTGTTAACGAGCAGCTTATCGTGGAGCTTGTACTGTCTGGTTATCATCGGATGCAGATGAACAGATGGAGAACGTGCCCGAGTCGACCGAGTTTTGATGCCGTGGTCTAGGTCTTGGACATGTCTTCAGCTCCATGGTAAGCACATCTGTTCGCGCGTAGTGCTTAGAAGGCCAGGGCATAAATTGGGAGGGACCGGTGTCTGACTTACTGCGGTCTTTCTTGGTCGGCATGAAGGATGAGCTGTCACGATCATTCCACTGTTCTACCCACGCTGGAAAAAAAAAACGCAATAAAGTGGCAAAACACTTTCGTCATTTTAGCTTAAGACAATAAGTAACAGCCGCTGCTATCTACTGCCACCATTATAGTTAGTGTCGGGTTATAATTAAAGCCGTCAGCGGTATAACAGTTTTTGGCGTCCCGACTACGGTTGCGGCTATGAATCTATTGATTAAACCATACCGGCGTCACCGTGAATTTGCGAAACTCTATTATAGAGGCGTGATCATGCATAAACAATTGGCCGAAAGGAAATCACCACATATCGACTCGGTGGAACTACACGCTCAGTTTCACACAAGCATTTGAATAGTCCACTATCTAAGCCAACAGAGATTAGCCACAACTTAGTTATATCGTGGCTGCTTGTTTTCAGTTTCAACATCGGTTTCAGTACATATAAATGTGACGCCGATTGAATACCTAAATGTCTTGAATAGATCAAGGTGACTGAGATTACAATGACTTACTGACCTGCATTGACGTGTTTCTGATACACAGCCGATAGCTCTTCGAGAGGAACGTCTTTCAGAGCGTCAAGGAGATCGGTCGGTTTGACCATCTCAAGGTTTGCTTCCTTCCATTGTTCAAGAACTGAAAGGAAGATCTCTGGAAGACGTTTGGATGTTGGAAAGAAGTCCATTGGGTAAAGACGAAGTCTGGAGATAAGCCCTTTGAGTTGATACTCACTCAGTGAGAACGGATGCTTTTCCACATGAGTAGTGAGTTTGTACAACGACCAATAGTCTAAGCCCGGCGGTGTGTCCTTCCCTAGGACGACAAGCATAGTGAACAACACAACAACGAGCCATTACTGATAACAAAACTTCATTCGCACGACCGGTTGCGCAAGTGTCCATGTAGGGCAACTGCACAAAAACAACTACAGGTTTTTGCTCTGAGTGACGTCGACGCCTGTTAGTAACAAGCAGAGCGCGCACATGCTCGTGAAAACTTGTGACAACATTCTAGACATGTCAGTCAAGCTGGATTAAATGGCACTGATACGATTAATGGAACGATCAGGAACTTCTCTGGCGAATGATGGAAACCGTCAAAGGGAAGAACGAAAGGAAAAGAGAGAAGAGGTAGCTGGCTCCCATCTTGCCTCTTTTCCTTTTGTTCTCGTTGACTAATTTCTCTAGTCGCAAAAGAAAAGCTGGATGAATGGAACTCTACACATCTAGGCCTTGGTACTCAGTGCTCGTATTTATTGCAAATAGTGCTTTGAGTGTCCGCCATTTTTTCAGCAGTTGGTACTTGTTTTAGAGCACATGAGACACAACAATGCTCGATAGTAATTTCTTTGGAAACTGCTCGAGTCGACCGCTCGCACTCGTACTCTCTCTAGATCTGTACCAAGTCCTGATTTTTCGTCTTAGTGCTTGTTTGGTGCTCAAAATCAGAGATAGTGCCCACAGTGCTCGTTTTTAGTGCCGGCACTAAGTACCAAGGCCTATAAACATCTCTTTCTGCGCTAACACTCATTATGCTGAAGACTTCTGCAATTGTTACGTCAAACCGAGAGTCATCTGTCAGTAGTGGCACATCGCAACAGCTCAACAGAAAGATTTTTTGACCAACATGTACCACTAGAAGAAAATCAGAATTTCAATAAATAACCATTCTTTCCTTTGGGGCCTACAAATCTCCGGCCAATACTTACGATGCAATGCACGATGTTGGAGTTTTCGCGGCAGCGAGCGCCTCTTGGGTTCCTTCGTCGACATCGCCATAGCAACGTAGCCAGGCTGCTCGCGTAAGTTTACCTCATGCCACGACTGGGACAGTTTCATGCAACTTGTTCGGTTGTGAACAGGTGTTGTGGGGAGAGACGTACATACAGAAGTAGGGCGCTGGCCACGTTGACGGCCTGGAAAGAACAAGAAGACGTCAATATTTGAACTCCGCAAGACTTAAAATCAAATTTTAACTGCAACCGATATCTTTCGCAAAACACCGGCTCCGTACGCTCGAAATGTCCCTGCCAGCAGCGACTTGTTATAACATGTGCCTCCACCGGGTAAGGGCGTGAGCCGGTTGGCCTGGGCGCCTCGCGGTTGGATGCCCGTGAGATGCTGACATGCTTGGACTACGCTCTCGACGAATTATCTGTTTATTCAATACCTTCTTGAAATCTGAACACGGGGAATATACCGCAAATGTACAAACTCGTAGACACACAAACAACTGGCTGCTAGTGCTTTAATTACAGCAACGATTCACAACAACTCGTTGGAATCTGCATGTTTGGTCCAAATCGAAACTTCGTAGAAAGTAAAACACTGTCTGCCCGCTGTCGATTTCTTACTAAAAGCGCCGGCGCCTTGTTGGTTGAAGACTTATCATATAATACAACGTGTATAATACAGAAAAATGTAGCGTTTGAACCCTAGCTACGGTAAAAATCCAGAAAATGTGGTTAGGCAACATTTTATCTGACATACATGTACATTATTACGACTGCTAGGAATATTGAGGCCTCGAATGCAACTGGCGCTGAAAGGTACTTGCCGTTATCACGTTGTAGTTAGAACCACTGAGTAAGAGGTTTCTGATAATGACTAGTCTAGGAGCTTTGCATGGAACTACATCATACACGTCTCAATTGTCCTGTAAGTTGACAGCGGCTACGGGTTCAAACGTTATTCATTCAGTTACAGACCGTATTAAACATGTTCTGGCGAAATAAGGCTAGGACGGACCTGGGCTTGGGCTAGATAGGACGTCTTCCAAGCGCAGGTATGGCCGTTCCGGAGTTTCTTGCGGCGTGCTGGCTGGACTCACTGGCGGTGTCAAACACACCGTCTCGTACGCCCACTGTGAGAAAAGGAAGTGTAACGCTTCGATTTCTCTCAGGCTGTGCAGAGCGCGTTTGAGGCCCTCAAAGCCACGCCTGTCCGGAGGGATCGCAGCCAGCAGAGCGTTACACCACAGCGGCGAAGTTCCTTGTCGTCCAGTCGGCATGGTCGCCAGAAGACGGCCATAACTTCCTTTTGTTAAAATCCTTGCCTTGTGCAGCTCTTCAAGAAGGCGCCCGACATTTCCGACCTTCTTCAGCAAACTTTGCCAGGTCGTCAGCAAAACGTCTTTCCACTCCTGCTGCAAAGCGCGACCTGTGACTGGCGACGGAAGCTCCTCCATGATCTAGTTCCGGTGATTTTCTTCGTGGAAACCAGACAGGCTGGGGCAGTCAGTTGGGGCAGTCACGGAGATTCGTTAAAAGCTTGACTGCTCGTGCTGACGGTTAGGAAAGCAAAGAAATAAACGAGGAAATGATTCGCACTTGGGCCACGCACGGCTATAATCAGTCACAAGTTGCTCGGTAGCAAGAACTGGGCAATTAATTGTGCGCGCTCTACCAAATGGTGATTTCTATTCAACAGCTCGCCTCACCAGAGTCCGAGCTGGACACATACGGCAAACGAAGGTGGGGGCGAAATGACCTATCCGTTGCGGAAAATGGTCTCAGCTCAAGAAATTGCCCAGCCGTGACAGCCGTACAGCTCACGTCCGCGTGACTAAATTTACTCAAATCGAGCGTAGGTGTCCGGTTGCGGCTGGCTGCAGCTGGGATGCACGCTCACAAAACAAAACCCGAATCTCTCCGTGTCAGTGTACGTGCGAAGTTTGTGCACCAGCACCTTGCAAGTTGAGCGATTGTGGATTACAGCGTCTTCGTCCTGCGATGCGATCCGGATCTCGATAGGATTTCTCGTATGATACCTGAAAAGAAAAAGAACGACCAAGAGAAGGGAGATGTCAGGGAGCCTGTATCAGATTCACATATACATAGCCTGTGCTGCAGCTTACCCCCGGAAACACCAGCTGAAGTATAGGCAAAGCGTGAAGCCAGTTGAATGCTCTGCGAGAATCAGACAGATAGTAGGCGCGAAGAAAAGACGCCTGTTTCACCACGCCTAGTTTACGACGGTCCGGCAAGAGAGGTAGACAACTAGATGTTATTCTCGAAGAGGTGACTGAATTGAATTCAGGAACATAAACCACGCAAGCGTGTGCTTTGACATGGCTGGCGAAGAGATCCTTTCCCAGTCCTCAGCCAACTTGCTCGTTGCGGTAACCTCAATTCGGGCCGCGCGAACGTGTCGTGTCCAGCTGCGCGCAAGATACTAGTAGTAATTCGTCGTCATTAGACCGGTACATGTAGACCTCCGTTTCATATCCCTGAATATCGAACGCGCTATCGAGGGCGAAACAAAAGCGCGTAGTCTGCGTGATCAACGAACATTTACGTAATCAGCGGAATATTAATAATTATTATCTCCGAGTCGGTGTTTTCCCGACCCTTTCATTCGACACGTACTGCATGAAAGCGCTCAGACGAGAGGCGCCACCATATCGATCTCGGGGATCCAGCCAACGTCAAACGCGTACGTGCCAAAAGAATACCAACAACAGCAATACTAGCTAAAGTTTATGCTAAATAGTCGCCGAGTGACCCATGACGGAACAGTTCATTGATGCGATATAAATCGAGGAATGTGTTTTCATAAATTAAC